>JAAAKL020013989.1:0-12182 GCA_010016065.2 Carybdea cf. marsupialis auct. non (Linnaeus, 1758) | reverse complement strand
TCCGCAAAATCAGCCAATTATATTCTTTGTAAATAACCTTTCGATCCTCTGTTTTTGTGTATAATTATGACGTTATGATTCTGACGAGAATCATCGAAAAAAGCCTTTCAGCCATTAACAATGAGTTGTCTTTTCAAATGTAGTCTTTCTACCAGAATATCTTTTAACTAAAACCCTCAGGTAGAAAACTATTACAGGCCGCTACTAGTTAAAGGCATTTTGTAGACTATTTTTGTCATTTTATCGATTTTGTCAGCAAAACTTTAACATTAGATCTTAGCGAAAACTAACACCACTGCCAATGTAGTGCTTAAGGCAATGACTATGGCAAGGTTGGTATAAAAAGTGCCTTAAAGAGGCTTAAAAATAACAAATTTCCAGGTGCAATAGAATACTATAAGAGCTTCTAAACGTAGATTAACGTAACTCTATGACGTCATGACTTATCTTAGTATTAAAATACGGAAACAGAATGAGTGTCTAGATGATGGTTAAAATCAATATTTACTAAATTGATTAAAACTAGTCACTCGATGATTCATTAGAATCTGAAAACAACTCCGTATATCATTGAAAACAGGTTGATGACCAAGTTGAAAAAATATATATAACTAGCGGTCTGGTTTTACACAAAGGAGAGGCAAATGAAATCAAATCATGAACTTCAAGATGATGTTTGAAAAATTCAAACGTTAAAGCAGAAGTAGTAAATCGGCTTTATTGAAGACTTTAAAAGTTCGTCGATTTGTTGCACATGATGATTTATGGCGCACTGTGCAGGAAAGGACTTTCCAGGGCATCTAAATTACATTGTTATAAACGTTAGACCCAAGTCAGCAAGCAACTGATTTTACTGTTATTGTACAACAGCTTCGTTTAATTAAGGGGTCTGACAGTGTAGTATTTTACCTTTTCTTCTATTTTACCCTGAAGACGTAACTAGAACTACATTGCGTAGCTTTGTTCGAGCAGTTAACATGATGAAAAGGTCTGTTGTCAGAGGCGTATTCTCCAGCTGTGCTAGGCATGCACCGCACGCTCATACATATAGAAGCGAAAGTATTTGTACGCTCTTTAATTATTTGTTAATCTCTTCATTACATCTAATCCAAGTGTAGTAATATGTTAATCAAGTTGCTTTTCTCTACATTTGGTAAATTTAGTAAATTCTTTTCAAACCCAAGGTCACTCAATATCCCCATCTCACTGTTCTGTTACAAGTAGAAATAAAACGTCAAGTTACTCTTCTGTGCTGAAGTCTCTGTACCGCTTCTGTTGAGGCAAGGCGTGCTACGACGCTCAACGTCATTAAAAACAATAGAATAATAGGGAGGCAGTAGGGCTTAGGTACAAATATCTGCAGTTAATAAAGGCCCCAAGTCGTTCTATCGAAAAAGAGCACGCATTGGCTGAAAACAAAAATTGATTGACTCGACCCAGAGGGGGGAATGTTTCATTGCTTAAGAATTGGAAAACCTTTTATAGTGATGTTATTTCTACGTTTCTTAGAAAGATAGAAGGATATATTTGCAGTAGAGATAGCCTTTTATAGATGTACCTGGCATGATAAGGGAATTGTGGCAAAACTAGTTTTGTAGAACGCCTGGTCCAAATTGATACCCTACGCCACTGTCTGTTGTACAAGTCCGGTGACATGACCCTACTCGCCACCAGCTTGGAGGAAGGAGAGCACCTTCTACAAAGAGTCTGAAAAGCAAGTAAAGATAAAGATGATTGTTAAAAAATACTGAACTAAAGTAAGTAGATGAAGCTAGCACAGATGATGGAGCATGGTTTACCCTAAACAGTGATAAAGCCACCTTACGTCAAAGCTTTCATCTACAGAATGTCTAATAAAAAGTTTTATCTTAGATTGGTCGATAGCTCATGGAAAGATCATCCAAACGTGATGAGTGGAGAAGATCTTTGAAAAGCCAAACAGAAAGGTAACAGCAGACCCTTTTAAAGTTCTACTCATTAATATCACGCATCTGCTTGTTCACCCTTAAACCCTTTCTGAACGCAGTCACGATACTGTTATGATGGATTCTCCCGTCGATACCGACGTATGAGAGCTCAACTATTCGATCAGGTGAGCAACCTACTCTGTGAATTAGAGTGAAAGTGGTTGAGTAGACCACAGTCATTTGTACCCTGTACGTGTTCTTCAAGCATGTTCAGCGTGACACATGTGTGACAAGACTGGGCTATCCAAACACAGGTACAATCCATCCGACGGGCTTCTTGAGTTTCCGTCTCCCCAATTTCCCTCACATGGACTGGGTGGGCCCCGTGACTATGGTAAAGAGAAATTGTCTAAGCTTCCCAGCGCTGGAATCGAACCCGGGTCGGTGGCTTTCAAAGTAAGCTTTAAGACCACAAGGCCACACACTCCACTATACTGAATGTAAGAGAAAAATGGCACCTTCCGTTCCTGTCATTAAGGCAACTTGAATGTTTTTCGGTAGGAAGCCTACCTAAATTTGCCACTGCTGTACACAATGCTATGTGTGGTCAAGTGACGCCAAAGTTCGGTTTGTAAGATTATGTTTTCACACTTCAAATCTTCATTGTCAATGAGATTGGGTGTGGTTCTTAGTTTCGTTTACCCCTCTGTCAAGCAAGTTATGCCATTTTCATTTTCTTGTTATCGATCTTACGCGAGTATTGATTCTGATGCTGTCTTTATTAGTTGAAAACAGCAGTAAAGATTTGAATAATCCTCATCCACGACAGGAAACCCTAAGCAATTGAAAAACAAAAATAGATACTTACAAAGACGTCACTGTATTCATTTGTCAGTGCAAATGTTCTTGCACACTCCTTGTTTACATCGTGTAACAATACTGTTGTTTCGGTGTCAGCAGTGAAACAACTGGTTTTGCATGCAACAAGTTAATTGCATTCACAGTCAGGAAGTGCAAACATTCTATATTATAGCCTATACTGAAAAATGATTTCCATCCAAATTAGACCGTATAAGGAATAAGAATGGCTTCTGTGACTATGTCTTTGGCACTGAAATCACTCTTCACCTGTGGGCGTGGTTAGCACCGTTAAGGGTTACTCGTGTAGCGTAGCTGTGCAGACTCGTTTGAATTAGGATAGTGCAGCCCTGAATTTTGTTTTGCATTTCTAGCTGTATCGAAATATTTCCTGTTCGGTTCTGCACCTTAAGAAGAGTTTGCTTTGAAAGGAAGTGCAAGTAAAGCAAATGCCTCATTGTATCCAGTACTAGACGAAAGCTGCTACCAATAGCCAATTAATCATTCATCAAATCAATCAATATAACCAATCTTTTCTCGTATCCTATAGAATAATTTTAAAGTCATGAGGCAAAAACCTCTGTCCCTCTGTCTGTCTGTCCAGAGAGAGCAACTATAGTTTTGAACTGGAAAACTTCCAATTTTAACTACGTTTATGGTCACAATTCCCTGTAATTGGCAAGATGGATCTGAGTGAGAGTGTCCTGCAGAAAGTTGGACTAGAAGTGGTTTTTTACAATCAGATCACACCGGATTTATCATTTTTTAAATTATAAACACGCTCTATTTAAAAATACCTTAGGTTGCTGGTTGAGCCTCTTTAATTGTTACATTGTTTATGAAACAATGTTTTGATCACATGATCTATGTAGCCAACATAAACAGTTATATCATGCG
Source organism: Carybdea cf. marsupialis auct. non (Linnaeus, 1758) (assembly GCA_010016065.2). Classification (NCBI taxonomy): domain Eukaryota; kingdom Metazoa; phylum Cnidaria; class Cubozoa; order Carybdeida; family Carybdeidae; genus Carybdea; species Carybdea cf. marsupialis auct. non (Linnaeus, 1758). The sequence goes on along the minus strand of JAAAKL020013989.1, from coordinate 8,520 downwards.
CCTGACCCACAGGTAGTAAAGTGCGATTCAAGGCCATGATATATTTTAAACGAAACTGTAGGCTTTGTTAGGATAAACATTTATACTTTGGAAAGGTATCATAGCTGAACAATATCCACGAAACAATAAGCGTGACAGTGTTTAGATATCAATTTTCTTAGACCTTAAGATTGCACAAAGTTTGATTTCTATATTTTCAGAGTTACTTCTTAAATTTTCTTTCCCATCGTTTTCCCGGGTATCTCATTCCAAAACTTAGTGCCTATCTTACAGATGAACTGCTATGTATTTCGACCTAGACTTCCGAACATAGAACTCATTTGTTGACAACGATCGCGTGAAGTAGCAATGAACGTCAGAAGATCTCTAAAATATGTCCGTGTATGTTTTCTTTTAATGTCGTGTATGTTTTGTGGTGTATTTTTTCTGTTAAAATCGTGTAAAAGAGTAAGTGGTTGAATCGTGTTATGCAAATCTGACTGACAACAAGTTTTGCAATAATAGACAATGTAACTGCATGTTATTTCCTTTCAAGTGAAGCAAGAAAACCGTTGGTCGTCTAACTGTAGCAACAATATGTTGTTGAAAATTCGGTTGAACCCAGATAGCTTGACAATAGAACAAAATGGAAGTAAAAAAGGAGGTAGTGATAATTTGATGTTGTGGACTGTGTGAGTGGGTTAAAGGCCATTCCTAAATTATTTTTCTGCTGAATCTATTTACTACATAACTGGTTCCACAGTTAACATTTTTCCAATAATAACACTAAATTATCTACTGTGCCAGTATACTAAAGAAAAACAATTTGGTCAACACCTAGTTTCTATGTTCATAGGTTCACGTATGACGCGTGCTTTCTCACTGATAAAAGAGAGAGGACTATAAAAGACAAATGCGGCATTTTAGGAGGGTGGACTGGCAACAATTGGCAAAAGTAAAACAATTTCTGTCACCTCTTGTAATGTGATGCGCTTTCCACAACTCATTTTGGAAAAATAGATCAGCTGGTGAAGAAATCGAGCGACTAACTATGCATTAAAAAAGTTATTTTGCTACTTGAAAAATGCTTTGGTGATATGCGAAGTGACGTCTCTTATTAGTTACCCTCCTGGAGTGAGAACTGTGTCTTAAAGCATGTTCTAGAATTAAGCATTCCACAAAGGAAGTTAAAAGAGAAAAATTTTTTACCGATTTAACAAATTCTTTCCCCTCAACCTATAACTTAACTTATAAATTATAACTTGAAGTGATCCCAAGTCGCTAAAAATCCGGTTGAGATACCTTACACCATGCTTATTGTATTACACTGAGAGAATTTATGGAATTTTAAGACACTTTTCTTGACTAAGAAGTCTATAAGAATTGATCGAGAGATCTCCAGATAAAAGGTCAGAGGTCGTTATCCTTAACCAAAAGAATTATGTCCAGAAATTGGATAACGTACGGCAAGATTTAAGCAAATCTCAAAAACCCGGAGATATCAAAACAATGACGACACAACCAAAATTAAACAGTGTATCCGAAAACGTCTACTAGATTTAATTAGTCATAGGCTGCTGCATTAGTTTTACTAATGCCACTTGACCTTGTTACATGTCCAAAGCAGCGCAACTTTCTCTCCTTAACCGTGTCGAGTAGGTGCTGGAACAGTCCTAAAGCTAGTGCAATCTGTCGGTAAATCTCCTCATTGGTGACTCGATTTCTGTATGAGACACCAAAAATCCTTCGAAAGGACTTGTTTTCTAGTGCTTGTATACGGCGCTGGAGATCTGCAGTAAGTGCCCAGCTTTCACATCCGTACAAAAATATCGAATAGACGGGAGTGCGCATTAGTCGGACTTTAGATTTTAGCTGAATCTTCTTGTCTTTCCACAGAATGTTAAACCTTGTTTTAAGCCGGTCTCACTAATGATCGACCCAAATATTTGAACTGTGAAACTGGCTCTAAATTCTTGTTGTCGATTTGATGGGACCTTTGAAAGTCGTTAGGGGAACGTCTCATGATCTTAGTCTTTTCTGCACTGATCTGCTTGCCATATTTTATTGATACTTTATTCAGGCGTTCAATCAGCGCTGCCAGCTCTTCTTCATTTCCAGTCATTGCATCGATGTCATCTGCAAGCCGATGGTTGGTAATCTTTCTGCCCCCAATGGTGACCGTGCCTTCCTGATCGTGCAACGCCTCAGCCATAATCATCTCCAGGAACAGATTGAATAAGGTTGGAGAAAGTATATATCCTTCTCTCTCTCCAACACTTGTTCTGAACCACTCCCTCATTTCTCCATTCGGAAAAGAGATTACGACGCTTCGACGCAGCATTACGACGTTCACGTTAAACCCTTTGGATTACAGCGTTCGCGGATGTATGGCGTCCCTAAAACTCCCAATGAAGGGCTGCCTTTCCCACCAATTCTTTCTATTATTGGCTCGTCGCAAAATGAAATGGCCAATTGACTTTCAGCAATGTTCAACCGCTATTAGATATTTATTCAGAAAATTATATTATCGACTTATTTACCTTTGGCAAGTTAACTCCATTCCCTAACTTCTTCTCGCGGAGTACTCATAGTATACTCTTTCGACATAAGTAACCTGTTTACGCGCTCTCCTCCAGACGAGACACTCGCAATGTGTATCATGGCATTTTATCAGAGTAACCTCCTGCCTGCACCGTTCCGTGAGGAGATGTTTATTAAAGGGAGGTTGCAACACGTGACGTAGAGGTCTGCTTCCAATATGGAACGTACCGTTATGTGGAGGTTGTAAGCATGGCAAGTCCCTTGAGTCCAGCCAATAATACAAGCACGTCACTGAGGGTAGGCGAAGTAGGGTGCTGCTTGCCCTGTGAACTCTTGTTTTAATATTCCGCCTACCCTTGCGAACCGATGTCACAGCAAAAAATTATATGCATTCCACCTTCTCTACCATGTTCGTTATGTTTTGATACATGGTATATTGGTACATTGGTTTTTATTATATGTATTTCTATGCAATTTCTAGAAACTGTTAATGCGCATTCCTTTGCCATACTTTGGAAACAATGAATATAAATATTCTCTGCCTACCCTGATATTTTTAGAAGGCCCTATCGCCTACACTCTGTTGAAGCGCCAAGGACATGAGTGCAATAATACCTTCCGTCGTACGTTTCCTTGTCATTTTATCTCTTGCAGTTTTTTCTATCCCAAAACACTCAAGGTGATCCTGGCTTCACCATGCACTAATAATCTAATCGAAAGAAAAAGTAAAGCCAGAACTTGTTTGAATGGAGTAAAATTTTCATCACAATGGCTATCCCGAAGACACAGTCGTCTCCGCTATAAAGGCATGATTTTCATTCCAAAAGAGTGAAAAATCTAAGAAATACCTTCTTTAAACTCCTCTGGCTTGGTAACATTTCGATTTGATTCGAAAACCAGTTTTAAAGGCCATAGAGAAGTGTTTCGGCGCTGTCGCCCAATAGATACTTTATGCCAAGCATCATCAACTAACTCCGGCAAATTGTAGAGTTGTTGTATACTATTTTCCTTGCCTTAGGAAAGCTGGCATTGTTTACCGTACGACCTTGAGGTTAGTTTAATTCGGTAACCATTATCTCCTACAAGGAAATATCTAGCTCAGTTTTCAAAAGCCACTACTAAAGAATGTTACTCAGCTATAGGGTAGTATTTCCTCCAAAAACCAATGGGCCAAAGTGGATACAGATGACCACTTCCGTATTATAGAAAAGGCTACGTCTGCCTTTCATGTGGTCGTTGAGGAATCAATCCACATAAAAGCAAGAAAACTGACTCCAGACAGAAAGATCTTATCTTTTATTGTGCCCCTTTACTTGATTACATGTTACTACAAACATAGATCATTCAAAAAACATAACACCAATCAGGCAATCCAAGTTCTGATTGACTGTGTTAAAACACAACTAGCAATAATATGTATCCTTTTTTTCGTGCTCCATTCCGACAATTTTGTATTCTGAGGAATGTGATTTTACAATAGATAGGGGATATAAATATCTTAGTAAATAGGAACTTACTTTATTCGTTGGTCTTCACATACTTCAACCTAACTTTGGCTTGAATGTGTGATTTTTACACTACATATGACTGCTCAAAGAAACCTGATTTTTAACTAGTTACATTTCAAAAAACCGTATGAAAGCTTAAAGAAAGTGTTGGATGGGCAGATTTTACTATCGCTGTCAAATTTACCGTACTATGTCAAATCTTGGGTGGTAATTGACGGGCGTGAGGATTTTCGCTTCGCTTGGACGACAATAAAACTTGCTCTTAAAATGTTGAGGATAAATGTTTTTTAGATTAACTAGGAATATATGTTATCATGCTCTTAGTTTGCAACAATTTTAATAGATTTAACAATATAAAGCGAGTTTGGATCGTCAGCAAACAAATACAATTTTCATTTATCTATATTAACTTCATGTTTATGAGATCTATACTATGTAGTTCATGACTGCTTGTGTGTCTGCCTGAGTACTTATATCAATAAATGGCACCGATGAAGCTAACAGGGAAACAGAAAATAAGGGTGCTGGTGGTGGTAAGAATTCGGGATCGACTAGCCGGATTGTTAACTTTACTTTTGCACTATTTAGAGATCCTGGGTTCGAACCGGGCCAGCGCCCCAAGCACTTCATGTTTATGAGATCTATATAGATACATATACATTCTAACATACATACATACATACAGACATACATACATGTAGGTGGATCGAGAGATACGTATATGTATATTGATATGTATATATATAATATATATTTAATATATATAATTATAGATAAGTCTTAAAAAAGGACAAGGACCAAAGCTGTATTTCTGTAGTGTATCATCAGATGTTTAACTTTAATACAGTAAACAAGAACCTATTGTGTCTAGTTTTATAAATACCACAGTGGTACAATGCAAATACATTGAGCCAAGCACTATATTTAGTTGTGTCGACATTTCAACACTTACGGGTTATCACTTAACTGTAAAGAGACTTTTTAGAAAGCTCATCTGGTCGAATCTATGTCGATCCTGAGAGAACAAGAAGTGCTGTCCACTAACCTTGTAAAGTGTTAGGTTTGTAAGATGAATTAAACTAAGCAAACAATACACCCTCGTAACAAATTAGAAGTCGTAATCGTTTGTATCTACTCAACGATTAAATTATTTGATTATCCGCAAAAGCATCATCCATTCTACTCAAGTTAAATAGGGATCTGAATGTCCCTAATTCATTTAATTGGGAAATTAAATTTGACTTGACGGAGGCTGAAATCAAACGAAATGTTTAAGTTGATGCATACTTGGCAAGCCATACAATGGCACCAATATCTTGATTCAAAAAAAATTAATTGCCCCTAACAAAACCTATGATGTTAAATCTTAAAAGCTTACTAAAGACACAGAAAATCAGTAGACGTTTTGGCATCTGTTTATAGGAAACTTTAGTAAAGATGTGACATTGGGAGAAATTAAATTTGAGGTCATGAAGTGACAGATAGAAAGAACAGCTTATGAAGACATAAAGAAGTTTAATATGTACGTAAACCACTATGAACCAGGGGTTAACTTATGAAATAAGAGGTATAGTGAAATTGATAAAATTAGTGACCCAAATTAATTACAATAAATTGGTAGGTTTCAGTAGTCTATTAAATGATAATAACGTTAGAAAAATCAGATGATTGTGTAACGTAATGAAACGTAATTGCATGGATTTTCGGTGGTCGGGAAAGAAGCCAGGATATGAAGTGAGTACTTTCTGTACCAAGATGATGGATGATATAAGGTCACAATTAAGAATTAGAGTCAAGAATGACCACTGGCTTATGCAGGAGGGGCATGGGGCTCTGATCCCCACTGCTGGTTTTGGCAAGAGGGGGCCCTTCAGTGTCATAAAGTGATTTGGGGGCCCTTCAGTGTCATTGAGTGTATTGAATGAAGCTGTGCGGGCCCCCCTATTCCATCTTAGGTGCGGGGCCTGTTCCGCGGCACAGTCGGCACCCCCCTAAAACCGGCAGTGCTGGTCCCCAGTAGGGAATCATAAAAATATCACAGCGGCTGGTTCAAAACAAAGTATAGCCTCTTTATCCGTTATCCGTTATCTTTCTGCTAATGAGTCAACATACGTCAAGAGTAGGGGATAGTTGCATAGCTACAAGGTTCTGCACACCAGAAAGCTCAGCCCTGAACCTGAAACATGAAGAGCCGCTTAGAAGGTTCTGATCAGAAAGGGGACCAGTCGCAATGCCCTTTTGTGGTGGCAATGGATTCGAATCTCCGAGGTCAAATTTCACTATGAAGGCATCCTGGTCCACTATAACCTCTTTTCATAATCCTCATTAAAGGATGTGATTTTAAGCATTTGTTCCCTATGTTACAGGAAACTTTTAAAAGATATTCTGGGAGATGACCAGCAGATTCCCCGCTTGGGCCATCCTCTTTTTGGAATTCTCCCTACACCATTGTGGATGACATACAGATACTTTAAGCTGTGGCATTCCAATAGAGGGGGGTCTGTCATACGTGAACGGTTAGAGAAAGCTATCAATGGTAGCATAATGATGCTAACTCAACCTCTATCCCGACTCTGCTTGTAGATGACTCTCCTTTGAGCAGCTATTTGCTACCATTGGGTCCAGTAGCAAAAGATGATGGCTCTGCTTTGTTCTTTACCAGTTGAACAAAGCTATGTTGAAGCATATTTTGAAGATTCCGTTTGTGCAGTTGAGCTATTTAGCTCTGATTTTGTTTGTCCTTTATTGTTCTAGATGTTTTTAGGTTTCACTTATGTTTCATCAATACTTACTTGAAATCGATGAATAAAAGATACTGGTCGTTAGCTTCGTTCGTGGTTTTACTATGCATAATCAGAGATTAAGAATAACATATGTCATATATAATCATTATATATAACAAAATGTCACATACAGTCATTATATATAACAAAGTGTCATATATAGTCATTATATATAACAAAGTGTCACATATAGTCATTGTATATAACAAAATGTCACATATAGTCATTATATATAACAAAGTGTCATATATAATCCTTGACATAATGAACTTTGAATAATGTAACAAGACTCTATATCAACAGGGCGAGATATTAAGATTAGAGACTACCAGATGTACTTTATGTATATATGTTCGTAGCCTCATAATAAGACTCTATCAACAGTGCGAGATATTTAGATTTGAGACTACCAGATGTACTTTAAGTATATATGTTCGTAGCCTCATAACAAGACTCTATATCAACAGGGCGAGATATTTAGATTTAAGACTACCAGATGTACTTTAAGTACATATGTTCGTAGCCTCATAGTTACAGCAATGTTGATTATCAGGCTACGAGCATAGGGTGAAAAAAGTCTTAACAAATCCCTCTTTTTCTTCTAATCCCCCCTGATCTGATCATAATCACGTAAAACCTGGAAGCTTCAACTATCTTATCATTTTGTTATAGGACTTTTCAATGTTTGTATTAACAATAACGCTACAACTTCATAACTCAGAGTGTAGTATACTCCATTAGACAAATTAAACGATGTTTACAATGTAAGAATATTTTAACGGCCTCTTGAAAAACTAGAAAACCCACCTGAAAATCTAACCTGATAGTAACTTGCAATTTTTCAAACCTCTACCTCCTCCGAAAGAGCACACCTTGCCTTTCTACAGCCTTAGATGTCAACTGTCAGATATTTGTGTTGTAGGAACTAAAATTTGCATGTGGAAATCATATCATGTACTGTGAAGCATCTAACTCCAATTAGAACAAAATTAGGCCTATATCTATTTTGTAAAGTAATAAAATTATTTGATTGCATGTCATTTGTGCTCAACAACGGTAAAGAGATTGCCTAACATTAGCCTCGAAGACAATAAAACATTCCTAAGGTTTGTTCCTTACTGTTAATGTCAGAGATTTTGAGACAATTTCATTGAGTATATTTTTGCTACAGGACTAAGAAATTGCCAGAGCTGGCCACAGCGATCATTTGGAGTAAAGGAAGTTTAGCTACAAACTCTCCTAGTCTTGGAATTACCAATGAAGAGTTTTGCTGTCAGCTTTATCTGGCGAAAATATTGACCAGCGAAATTAGTGCTCTGTGGACTAGATGGTTCTGTTCTTCGACCCGGTATTACATGTTTTGTAAAAGAAAGAACTTGAAAAGGAGTTGAGATTACTTTAGGACTGGATGTCAGACTGAAGTTTACGGGTATTCATTCCAGTTGCATACTCATATGCGTTGTTTGTAAAGATGGAGAGAAAAGGTTGCCCGAATGTCTGATGAGCAGATTCCGAAAATTTGGCTATAATTTCTTGAGATCTGGGATGAGGTGGAGGTTCATTTGTTTCAAAATGATGGTCAAATTTGACCAAAATAAATTACGTAAGCATTTGCAACTGAGGATCGATTAGATGTAGGGGGGGGGGGGGGGGGGAGAAAAAAAAAAAAAAGAGGTATTTAATATATTGTTTTATGTAGGTTTTTTTTG
>JAAAKL020013988.1:0-12182 GCA_010016065.2 Carybdea cf. marsupialis auct. non (Linnaeus, 1758) | reverse complement strand
TCTGGAGAATTAGAGCAGGCGATTGGCTCAAAGCCAAGGTTAATTGTTCTCCTGTGGGCCCGATCTGAGGAGCCCATCAGTTCCGCAATCTCTTTTTGAAATATGATCACCTAGCTGTGATAAACAAATAAGCCTAAAAACATAAACAGATTCCTGGCGGCTGGCTGCTGGAAGTCTCAAGAGGTCGACCTGAAACATACTGATCATCAGGTAAGGTATGATTCATGGAAGAGTTAATAAGATAGTTGCTTTCCGTGTTACTTCAACGGTAGTTTTGTTTCAAAGCTTAGTTTTCGTCAGTTCTAACTGCTCTTACTTCTGCTGGCAGCAGTAAACTTTCTCGAAGGATACAAATCTTTAGATTACGTACTCGCCCATATTTTGACTTACACGTGTTAGCATTGAATACAGTAGCTTCCATTGAAGACAAGCCACTTCTCTTTTAAGTGTCGAAGAATGACTCGACGTTAAACTCTTAGGCACAAATATACCTAATTTATCAGATGGTTCCCATACTGACCAGAGCTTTCAGTTCCTATATTCTATGATATAAAAGGTTTAATTGGATTACAGCTTTCTCGGACCTTTCACGAGTTTTCTGTTTTTCAATATGAAAATTTCTAAGTGGTAATGATAGGATAACAAGTAAGACAGTCAGTGACGTACAATCATGGACAATGAAAAATGAAAGTTTCCCCAACCCCCGTTCCAAAATATTGTTCAGTTTGAAAACGAACAATATGGGCACTTGCATGTCAGACCTCCCTGCTGCTAAGCGGAGAGGTCTAGAAAACAAATAATACCAGACCTCGACACCCCTTTCATGTGGCAAGTGTCTTGCATCATTTGTTCCATTTTCACCAAAATTAGTAAAAGTTTAACTTCTATCTGTCCGGGATTGTAGATATTTGGAGTGTTTTGGCGTTGGTGGTCCCAAAGTACAAGTCACAAGCTGAACATATCCGTTGTTTTATCAAATCGTGTTTCAAAGATGGACAGGAATAATTGTATGGTATTCCCTTGAGATATTTCTTCGTTGCTTGATGGGCCGGGGCATAAGAGTGGTTTTGAAGTGGGTAATAAATTTCTGTGAGAAATTATACAGGATAGAAATATTGTTTTAGGATGACTTATTACGCTATCTAACGCATATATAACACAAGGCACTCGTCATCTTTTTAAGAAATAAAAATGTAAAGCTTTGATTTTGTGGGGAGTCGAAGTCATCTTGACACCCCCACACCTTCAAATTATCTTAACCGCTGGTCAAGAAAATGGCGCCCCACCCCCAACCGTTAGGTACTTTTTGAGTGACCCCTTAAAAACAACTCTTAATAATATGCGTCAAGAAAAGTGCCAGCACAGGAATTCTTTACCTGCCAATAAATAAAATAAACAAATAGCACGACTTCCTATTGTTAGGTAGATCATTGATAGCAGTGTAATAGGAGAATTTTCTCTCGCAGTCTGACGTACGCATCTTCAGGGTATGGGATGTAAAACCTCAGGCAATTCCGGTATTTCATTTTTCATTTTACCACTTCTTAGTAGTACCCATTGAACTCTTTATAACTATATAACTCTTTTTACATAGAGTTCAATGGTAGTATCAGGCTCTACCTTGTCCTGTTGAGCTCTGTGGCAACGGCATCAATATCGCACTGGAGGGGATTGAACTCAGAACCTCTAGCACCGAAAACGCTGACTCAATAACTGCACTAAGCAGTGCAGGTTTAGGTCGACAATTTGGGAGGTTAATCAGTGGCGGTTTTAAGGAGAAGATGAAAGGACCATGGCGCGAGTGTCAGGACCTTTGTGGGAGGGGGCTTCAATGCTGACAAAATAGTATGTGTTTAACTGCCCATATCAATCTCATGGAAGTAAGTGAAAACTTGAAACTATATTCAATGGAGGGAATACGGTGTCTCAACACCACAAAAACCCTAATTATTTGTTTCGCTAATCGCTTCAGTGTCACTTCCACATGTATGTACTCAGGTAGAAGCATTAGCAACTATGGGATATACATTCTATCTACAAACATAGTGCTGGCATGGATCGAACTTGGCTGCCCTAAATACTACAAAAGTGAAGTCAGCTATCCGGGAAGTCGATCCGAAATCTTTTTATCGTTTTGGTATCAGTTCCACTGATGCCATTTCCATTTGTACTCAGGCACTATTCAGTGCATTGAGTCGATGAAATCGGTGCAAGAAGTCCTGCGTTCTATCGCTGCCAGCACCACATGCATTCATCCATATTGAGTTATTATGTATTCCATGATTGCTAATACCTATGCCTTTATAGCTCTACCCACTGACTATGAAATGGAGCATTGCTAGGCTAACTGTTTCTTAATTCGATACGAATATTTCCTTTTTACGGCACATGAGAAGAATGGGTGATACCATGACAGCCACTTAAGTACGCAAATATCATAACTTCCATAAGCAGTGTTCCGGCTGGTCCAGATGACATTGAGACTGTGAGCGCAATAGATTTAATAAGACCCGCTGCATTAGAACCACACAAATACAAGCTGCACGATGCCTATACACCTCCACAGATAGACTCGTGTGTATATCGTCATTTTCGCTAGGGTGTCCTATAACGGTAATGGTGAGGTGGGACTCTCACATGTCAGAGAAAACTGTTCAGGAACCATCTGATTATCAACCTTACGTTATCAAATTGTCAACTCAGCCCCAGACCCTAACACTACGAAACAATACCTTTCCATTAGTCAACAACGTAACAATAAGACCAAGTTACGATTACCCTCACAGTAGAGGTTTCTACCCATTTCCCTACCATAAATCCATTGGGATATTCCATGTTCTATAAAAATAATGAGGGCCTTTTTATAGGACCTTCAAATCCCAGAGCATCCAATGCGGACGATCAGATCGAACGACGTTAAACTTCTGAGGAAACTTCGTGTTCTCTTTTGGTTCTCCTTACACAGTACAGCTAATATGCGTGCGTCATTCTAAAAGTTGTAAAAACAGCATGGCGAAACAAACTAAATATTTAGTTTTCAATAATAATAGAAACCAGGAAACGCAGACATACGTCACGAATATAAGGCATGAGTCATCGATTCCAAATGAAAACAAATAAAGGTACTTTAGAGTCAACTCATTGACTTATCAATTGTTAAACCGAGTGTGAAAATATACAACTGTTGTCAGTCCCGATATCGACTTACAGGAACAGAACTCGCTTTACAGTGTCACTGTGTACTCCATTTAACAAATTGATAGTCGAAAGTTTCGGCTTATGCAGCCAAGCGAATAAAGCCTTCGGCAGCAATGCTAGTCAACAAACAATGGCTCTAAAAGAAATCACACCAAGCGATGGTTGATCAAGAATGCTCGAAAAGACTACGAAACCATAGAGTGATTGTGAAAGCCATTAGCCCGCTGTGAAATAGGAGTTGCATTCAAAACGATGTGGTCGAGAATAAAAGAATGACGCAAGTCTAAGGTAAAACAATACCACAGCCAACACGCGCTGATGTCACAATCATGGTTTGTAATGCCTTCCGTTTGTTGGTAGCCGTAGAGATGTCACGATTATCGACCAACCCGACCAAAACAACTTTGACCAGTACCTCTAGTGTTGTAAGCAATGTTTAACCTTAAACACGAGGCTGATCCCGACCATCAGCGAACTCTAAGCCTGAAGTCACGTACACAAATTCCGGATTTGTTCCGTTTGGGCGGCGAGTTACCGTGGAACTTCAAAACACACAAATGAAACGAACGGTATACCTAAGCAATCCGTCTCCGGCTAAACGGTGAACGTTTCACTTCCAGCCAAGCCTTAACAGGCCATCACAGTAACACAGGGCCAGCTATTTCCAGCGGGCTTTTCAAAATGGAAAGATGGCAGATGTCCAGGAAACTCGTCTGACGAAATGTCACGACTTTTAGTCCTCAAATCGCGAAAGCTACTACCTAACAGAGTAGTGAGCGATGACACTGCAAAACTGTCCATTGGCTCTGCCACATCATATCGATTATCTTCAAAGTTCTCAGTTTTATCAATGGCTTTTTTCGTTCGTTTGCAAGGACTAGAAATATCGCAACCGTATCTATCCTCCATTGAACGTTTCCCGCGGTTTCTAGAACTATCAAAGGTTAATGGTGAACTTGCCAATAGCATCGGATCCTCGCCTGTACAGCTTAAAGTCCTGCCTGGTTCCTTTAACAGTTCACTTTGTGTCTTCAAACAACTATGCATATACACTTCACAACAGTGTGAGAGTTCTTGAACTATTTGTGTCCTTGGATTACTCGATGTTACCTGTCTGTGCGGCAATAAGGAACTCGAAACTCCGCTATGTGTTATGTTCTGGGAGAAATTTGAAAATTCTGTGTCTTCCATATCAAAATCTATTATCTTCGGCTCGCGATATTCCATCATTGCAGTGTTACTTTTCGAGCTATCGTTTGTCCTTAAAGCTTTCGTCAACAATGAACTGACCATAAGGTTCTTGTGAAGTTGACTATGTGAACAATGTTTCCCGTTCGTCTTCCTTGATTTCGAGCTCTCGATCTTGGCTAGAGATATCTCAATTATCCTGCTATGTTCAGATTCCATGGTAAACTTTTAGGCGTCACTTTATAAAGAATGTCAAACTATCATGTCAGACCTGATGATGGTATTTACCTCCAATACTTTCAGACTACGATTGTTGGACGCCAAAACAAGACTTTGCGTGTTCGAAATTCAAATAACAAACTGATATGATGCCCGGGTGGATAGCATGCGGTTGGATTTGTGAGTATTTTTATCAGCCAATCAAATCGCATATGATGTAGTGATATGAAAATACTAGCCAATCACAAGCCAGCATCTACAAAACACACTAGAATAACTAAATTATTCATAGTTTATGACCAATCAGATGCTTTGTCTGAATGAATCAAACGACTCACGCCGCGCCATTTTCACATGACAACACCATGCCACGATGAGTAAACAGACATGGACACGCATTGTCTGGCTCGATGTCGCACAGAGGGGAAAACCGAAGTGCAGCAGCAACGTACAATAATTCTTTCAGTTCCTAGAGGATAATATTCACATATAGGAACAGCTAGGGGATCCCCAATGATATGAATCCAGGGGTGTCATGAAGTGTCCATCGTCTTGTGTTTACTAAGAGAGTTGACATGAGGTAGAGATGCAGTAAACACCCCCCCCCCAAACACAGTCCGCAAGGCCCCGGAGAAATAATTAAGGTAGATTATCGATATTACTCGGGGGTATGCAGAGCAGATATGTATATTTGCATGACATCGCTGTACTGGTTTGCATCGAAGTTTTCATTTTAGCTAATTACTGAATGGGCTTGCGTTACTATTATAAGCATGTAGGCTGTGTAAGACAGGGTGACAGTAGAGCAGGAATTTACATAAATTTCTTTTCTGTAGTAACAGGACGGATAAAATATTCCTAAGCTAATGTATTTTGACATGCAGCAAACATTAAGGTCATCGCAGAGTAAAACTACGAGCCTGCAAGCCCATTGCCAAGCTGTTCCACAAAGGGCCAGCCCGCCTGCCTACTACCAGGCCCCTCCACATAAAGAAGAACAACTAAGGCGCAAAACAAGTCCACCTCAGCTGACAGTATTGAAGTTGTCGTACCGGTCTCGGTACTGGTACTTTCCTGCTTCCTCATGATTTTTCCATAAATTTTCCCGTAAGGAGTGAGCCACTTATTGCAAAATGTGACACAATTCTGGTCATTGAGGTAACCTCGTTTTTTAACCTCAATGTTTCTGGTAGAACGAAAGGATTTCTTAGGCATGTCCCTTAGTACAACAAATTATCATCGGAAGGGTACTGGTTTACAATTTGTATATCTAAACCATGGGCAGCAAAACGTGTGTGAAGGGATGGGGCGCGGGAATGGATAGGGTATCAGAACCTTCGGGATCCCAGCCCTTCCGAATGGTGGGTTATGGTTGAAATGTTAGTTGATGTATATATTTCTAGCTATTAAGTACTCAGATAGACCGGCACACTATCAATCATGGAATATGAATAACTCAATAAACTTGAATGCATACGGTGCCGGCGGGAATCGAACCCGAGACTTCTCGCACCGTGGTTTCGAAAACACAGTTGGATATTGTTTTCATACATTACCTGCGTTTTCAATGTCTTTCTAACAGTTAGACTCCTGCAGATATTGGAGCTGGTCACTGTACAAATAAACGAAATAACAACTTTATCTACAGATCCGAAGTTACTAAATTGAACAATGACCTCACAAAAAAGATGCAATCGTAATCAAGATTTGAGGCAGGATCACTTGATTGAGCTGAGCAGATACGCCTACTCTCAATGAGCAGTTACGAGTCACAGGGAGTCGAGATGCGTCACAGACACATCTTAATTGTTTTTATCTTTCGTCGACTTCTAAAAACGAAGATTCACGTCCATAGAAGGGCCGCTTAAAAGTTGTTGGACCCCCTCCCCCATCTTAACATTCTTGATCCGTCGGTGATCCTGTTTAATGAGGTCCACTGCACACAAGGTTATTTGTCGTTGTCAAGGGTCTATAAGCAAACATTTTCGACCTGATTCGTCAGACTTCTCCGCAAAGATAATCCAGTGGCGTAGACAGGGGTATGCTAAATAAATCATGGGAGAGGACGTCAAGGTTAAATAGCATACACTGGTTTAAGTCTGTCTCTAAATTAAAAAACATGTTGGAGTAAAAAAGAATGTTCCATCATCCGTCTTTCATGAAGTCGCCTGTGTTAGGCCACTGTACTTCGCACAGTGCGGTGCGACGGTGCAGGGCCCCCTTCTAGCCACCAAGCACGCGGGGCGGGCACCTAAAACTGCCACTGCTAACAATAGTAAAATCTTAAATAAAAATTTCCCTCAAGAGGCTTGAAATGTGTGCGTCTGGGTTACAAAATGGACAAAATTGGAAAACATCCCCTGGCTGTATCCCGAATTCCCGAGGGGGTTGCCAGACACCGGCAATTTTTTTTCATGGAAAATGCCCTAAAAATGCTCATACATGATCTGTATACCCAACAAAGGTGACCTGGCTACGCCACTGAGATTATCCTTCACTGCTAGAAGCCACCCGTTAATGTATATCTGGCTCCTGGGCCCACAAGAGAGATGGGAGTGACGCATACATTTCAGTTGGTCTTGTATAAACGAGTTGCTCACCTCTAGGATGCACATATCTTGATGTCCATATTCCAGAAGCTGGTTACTATGCTTAACCAGGTACGCCAGAGCCGGTCTGAGCCGTACCACATTTTTCGAGCTACATTCTAGGGGGTTCACGAACTTTGTCTATAGCTAAGAGAGGTAGCAATTGCATGTTAAGAATATAACGTGTACTAGAAATTTCATTCCTCGAATATGTATCTCCAGCTGCTCTTTATACACTAATATCTACTCTTGAATAATCGCTTACACCATGATGCTACCCAATCTCTAATATTATATTTTTTGTGAGGTGCTTAACTGGTCCAGAAAGTCCAGCTTCCTCTACCAACACTCATCGAAACCTTTAATCAAACCCGAAGTATTTTAATCAGGTTGTCAAACGACTTTTTAGCGCGTTGCTAATTATAACTAATAATAGTAAACTATCCAACTCACCGATCCTTTGGGAGAAGGAAACCACGAATTAACGAAGCACTCGATTGTTTGATTTTAAAATCCAGATTTCTTCCCTATTAACTCCCTTCTTCAACTCTACAACTCAACTGACTGAAAAGCTTTTGTTGTGCCCTTTTCACAACCGTTAGAAAATCCGGTTTAGTGTTTGTTCAAAATACATAATCAAACAGGTGCTACCACATAACCCCCCCACCCCCCTAGAAAGCAGCTAGAAGGGAGCGAAATATAAACGGTATTGCTAGAGATATACAATAAACGAAATAGTTTCTAAAATTTCGCGTAATATGAGGACTAAATGCATCTGTCAGGAAAATGGACTTGTCGTCCAGATCGAGTTCGTCTCACGTCTTGTGAAGTTGGAGGAGTGTTCATTTGTGGAGGGGAAGTGTTCTCGGGAATTGCAGAGTCGATAATTTGTTACTTGCTGTGGAATCAAAATAAGCAGGTTGAAGTCTGTCCAAACTAACTTGATCTTTTTATCCATTCAGATCAAGAAGAAAAAATATGTCTTTTCGTTGCAGAACTTTAAAAGGACCACGATAAGGGGGTTGCAGGGGTGGCTTGACGGAATCATCTCAGATGAAAACGTGTGTACAGGAGTGGAGATCATGAGGAATGTAGGATGGTTTATGAGCGATGCGAGTAGCAGTAGGGGTTCATTTTGCCATAGAGCGTCGCAAAATTACGTCATAACTAGGGCCCAACTGTTCCCGTAATGGTCTTAACAATTTGGTTAGGGAGACGTAACGAAGTACCAAAGACAAGTTTTGCGGGAGCACAATTGATATCCGATTTTATTGTGGAGCGAAGACGTATTAGGATTAGAGTTAGAAAACCAGTCCATGGGCTGGAATCGTCTGGAGCTTTAAGTGAGGATTTGAGTGAGCGATAAAAGCGTTCGATAAGTACGTTTTAAATTGGATGATAAGAAGTAATTCGAATTCGATGAGAACCATGGAGTGCAGTGAGGGATTTGAAAAGAGAAGATTCGAATTGAACTCCTCGATTGGTGGTGACGGTGGAGGGAACACCAAATGCGTCTATCCATCTGGAAACAAAGGCACGAGCTACTGTTTCTGATGTGGTGTCGGTGATAGGAATGACTTCAGGTCATCTGGTAAATGGATCGATACAAGTCAAAAGATAGCGAAAACCATTGGATAGAGGAAGTGGACCAACCAGATTAAGGTGCACGTGATCAAAACGAGCATCAGGAGTAGCAAATGTTCACGAATGCCAGGATGTGAAAGAGAATGGAGATGATCAAAAATCAGGCGACGAGAACCAGGAGGAACATAAGGACGAGGAGTACCTGTGGAGATATTACAAAGAATACCGCCAGGTGCAGAAGGCAATAGAATAGCTTTGAATTTTAAATTAAGATGAGTTTTGTAACTCTGGAAGATCTTTATCATTACGTGGATTTCATGGTTAGCGGAAATTATGTCAGAGGGTTTCATCATCTCTGTTGTCAGCCACTGAAGGTACGCATGACTGTGTATGTAAGAATCAGAAACTATGACCAGTTACTATTATTAGTAGTAGTAGTACTGTTAGTATCATTATTCTTATCCTTCATGTTCTTCACAAATTCAAAGTCTATAGCCGGGATCTTATCCTAGAGCTGTCCACCTCTTCTTAAAAGTGACAAAAACGTACTGACAATCGGCTTAGTTCCCAGCAGCCCTAGTTTCTGTAGAGTCACGATAAAAAGAATCTTGAGTTTAAGGTCTTTTTTATGTGTTACTGCATATCTATTCTTGCCAGACAGGGAGTCAAGTATGACTGGCACTGTACTCACCCTGGGTTTCCACATTCCTGTTATCTCTATTTCTAACTCTTTATTCTTGCTCTTCGTTTAGTCCTCTTTGTATGAAAGATTTCTCTCATATTTCCCTTATATTATTTCTGTCTGTGCAGTTACTGATGCCGAGACTGATGCGGTGTTTGACGAAGTACGTGGCACCATGTTTCACGTTGACGGGCTTCCCTTTCCCCTCTGTCTTTCATAGATCCATTCCGTTATCTGGTATTTTAGGTAGAATAAGTCTCCAGATTCTGTAAGATTATTTTTAGCGAAATTTGAGGCGAATGCGAAATGATGCTAATTTTGCAATGTTGTGAATATTCGAGTGACCCTGGGCCTTTTGCAAAGTGATATTTGCATATCCTTTGGACATTTGTCCATTTCGTAGATCTGGTTGATAATATACCAAATTTGATCGATTCCTTCCTCATCTACAGCTCTAAACATTTTGATGTAAACGTAAAGATAGCTGCATTCTCCGACTTCACTTTCTGTCTGGCCCAGTGCACTTCTGATTTCAAAATTTGAAATTTTGAAGAACATCCAGGTTTAGTGCGCAGTTATGTGAAATCAAACTTGGGCATGGTGTTAAACTTTTCTATTCGCTTATGTGACAGCCTACATTTTTCAATCAGTGGGGGATGATCCTAGTCCACGTCTGCTCCCGTATACGCTTTAAAGTTCTTTGTGGCGTTTCAAAATCTCGAGCTGACTACTATACAATCTTATCCACTTAAAGACTTTTCCACGTATACTGACACCTGAGCTGAACTTTGAACCAGGTGACAATAATCTTCCCCTTAAAACAGTCTTTCACTTCGCTGGTTCCTTACTACAGATACATGTGATGCAACTATCTTCTCGTCTTTTTCTGAGCCGACCGTATCATAAAATTCACCCATAACAATAGTGATTTCATTCAATTTTCATGAGGAGAACAGTTCATTTAGAGAGTTGTAGGAGAAGTCGATTTCTTCATACCCAGTATTGCGACTAAGCGCTCGACAACGCTAGTTCCTCGGATGTTATAGCGCAAGAAAATGCCCGAATAAAGAGCCAATCCAATCCACTTAGCTACTTCGTGTAGCAAGTCTGTTTTTCACCTATTCCGCAACAACTTCACAACTTAACTATCCAAAACATTACTGATACATAAATTTCTCATGATTATATATACAGAGTTGAAAGGAAAAAACTAAAATACGATCCAATCAAATTCAAGCTCGTATAATCCTAAACTACGTTAATACCTACGATTACAAATACCTAAAACCCCCATACCATAAAACACCCTTCCGTTCTGCTATCCAAGTTGCAGTATGAAAGCGAGGCTACGACGTAAATTGCCTGCCATGCGAGCTTACTCATCTTCGATAATAGCGGACTATTACCGGTTAACTGAGACCTAACAAACGTCACAAAACTAGTGCGTGACTACAAAGAAAACACAAAAATCTTGAAGATGTCTATATTGTTTCCGAAACGTAAGGAGAATTGTATGTGCCGAACCAGATTTCCTGTGACATATTTTCGTCGTAGATTCAGAATAAATGAAACGCAAATATATTACCAAAATATTATTTGGAGGTTCTTGGGATTGAAAAGGTGTACGTAGAAGGTTGTACTAGCTTTGTAAGAATGTTTTATGCTCAACTCAGCACTTTTCATGTTTATCGATAACGATTGATCTTATCTACGGATCTATCAAAATTTTCGGCTCAAGATTAAGCCTTGTTTTAACAGGTTCGAAATACGCTAAAGCGAATGAAGAAAAATGTTAAATGTAAATGTATTTTTAAAGACAATACTGAAAATGACCTTTTCGTTAAAATACGGTACGGCCGGCATTCGACCAACTGAAACTGCTAAAATTTTTAACAGCGCACAGGATGTTAGTTTTCGTTTGTTTGATACCCTGATTTCCTACTCGTCTTAGAACCCCTAATCATCAGTGCTATACATTTAAAGATCTTCATCTGTGTTATCTGCAACGTTAATCAAAGAGCTGAGGCATCTGCTTTCGATGTATAGACTGGATTTTGTGCAGGGTAAATTTGTTTGTGAATAGAACCATCGCCCCCATCACAATTACATCAAATCATTTTCAATATACAGCTACCAGTGGTATCGGCATAACTCTCTTTTTTGGAGCAATTTTGCCTTCAGTACTATTTGAAATTGTCATAGAACAGATGCCAACACCATTTATTTATAAATGCTTCAAAAAGGTTTGGCCAGCACAAAGATTGGTGTATAGCACTCTTTTCGTACATTAACCATATCATGCTTGGGTTTTTTTCAACACTAATTCTGCTTAGAAGAAATTTGCAATCCCCCAAGTTTGTAACTTTGTCCCACTGAATTGAACTTATGTATAGTGATAGTACTGTCAATGCGGCAGACATTTATATGGCGAGCATCAAGCACTGATCTCTTAAAAAAGACTGAATCGAGCATCTTCCGTCTCAAAGTGAGGTCAGTCGCTGGACGCCATTTTAGCACCCATAGCTTATAAACAATGTCACGCAACATGGCGGACCTTCCCGCGCTATTTTAAGTTATGGGGGCCTGTACTCGTAACTACACTTTTTCGCTGTTGGAAACAATAGGAAGCTCGATACAGTCTTTCTTAGAGATCAGTGCTTTAAGTCCGGTAAAATAAGTTTAGAATTAAATGTTGTGATTCATTAAATATAGGCCTTCCTAAC
>JAAAKL020013987.1:0-12183 GCA_010016065.2 Carybdea cf. marsupialis auct. non (Linnaeus, 1758) | reverse complement strand
TCTCTTAACAGTTTCTACTTTCGAAGAGAAGTCATTTCCCTGCATGGGTAAAGTTTGCAGGCACTCAGGGCATGACAGTTAATACTTTACTGCAAATGTTTTTTTTGTACCAGTTTATCTGCCCTTGATTCTAACTACTAACAGTTGTGTTTCCTTAAAGTTAGTTGTCCATTGTTTTCTTAAGTTTCTTAAGGCTATTGTTAGTCAAACAGGTATATGAGGAATATGGATTCTCAGTGAACTCGACTAGGTTGACACCGGAAATCAGAAATACTGGCTTGATTGGTCCCAAATTTTTTTTTGTCATTTTGTTGCTGACAATACAACAGTATTGTTTTAAATAACATAAAAATCCTCGAACTTTCGGTTTTATTTGAAACTGACGAAGAAAGTACGATAAAACTCAAATAATCCTTTGATGATATGATATTATAGAATTGTGGAACTACAGTAGCCAACTGTGGTACGTAAAACCCCAGGTCCTGCGTTAGTAACTTTCTTGGAGTTTCTTTTTGTGATAATACATCACGAGCTACTCAGCACGAAACCTTTATTGTCATTATAAATACCGTGTTATTCTGGGTGTTGAACGGATCACCTGTCCTGTGTAATAAAGCGCCAAAAGGAAATTCTGTTGTTATGATTACCCTGCGACAGATGATGCAATATGCAGACAAATCTACTACTTCCCGAGGAGGAAGTGTAGCCAGATGGGACCAATGATTTGGAGGCGGAATGAGGTGTATTTCAGTGTCATAACCACCATGTTTTTATTGGGGTTGGGGGGGGGGGGGGGGGGGCTAAAGCGATTTTCACCCAAATGTTTGCAGTTTTCTAAATACTTGGCCAGGAGATGACATAAACTCTGTTAAGATTTTTGAATCGCCTTGAATTTAGCCCCCAGCCCCCCGGTGGTTACGGCACTGTATTTCATGTCTGTAATGATCTAAGTAAATTTCATAGATATAACTTTCAAATCAGAAGTAGGACCACATATCATTCCGCGAAACGTTGGTTGCAAGCTAGAGAGAAAATTGGACACGTGCAGTTTCGTGAGAATTATCATTGATGTGACTCAGTTGTTTTAAATGAGGGTGCTCCATTATTTATGCAAAGAGTGGCAACACAGCATTTTAATAAGATTGCGAAGTCGACTTAGATGAGGGTCTCTGTAAGTTCAGTTATCTCAATAACTCTGCCCTTTCTCTATTTATTTCCCGTCGATGCCATTGTATTCGTTACTCACGAAAACATGCATCCTGGATGAGTCTTTCGTACACCTTACATCTTCGTCCCATCAGTATAAATGTTTTGAAATGAGTTGCAGTCCCTCTTTCGAGTCTTTGTTGAAAATCATCAGACTGATGTGATCCTACCTTTTGACAACTCAATTTCCCGGCATAGCTGTACACAATGTTTGGAGTAAACTGACAAAGGATAGTAGTATCTCACGTCCAAAAAGGGACCAGACACAATTCAGTCAGATAGCAATAGTAGGGATCAATATGTTTATGTAAGTCTTGTAAGTCTGATATGAACAAAATGACACTATTTTCTACGTACTTCGTGACTTTATACGAAGAGGTGTTTTATAACCTGAAGTTAGAAACCTGGTACTAACTATGTTACTAAATGAGATAAATTTTTCCTCGTTTCAGATGATCCGCAATTTCTTGGCTGCTTTGAGACAGACCGAACAAAAATAGAGAAGTCTGGGAAAATGACAGAAAAAAACAGTCTACCTTCTTGCATTGAGTTTTGCAGACAAAGGAATTTTTACCATGCCGGTCTTAGTAAAGACAAATGTCGCTGTGGATTTGATCTTCGCTCACAATATACTGCCTCTGATTGTTTACCTGACAAGTGCATCTTTGAATCCAGCAGACCTTGTGGTGGAGAAAAAAGCCTTGCAATTTACAAAACAGGTTAGTACAAAAATGGGAACGGAATCTAGTGTTATAGGATTATAATAATGCCCTTTATACCTGTTTTAAGCTGTAAATTAACGTGCTGTACAATTACGGAGGAAATTTACCCATTGTGCTGATGCATTGGTATCAGCAATGTACTGACAATTTTCTTAATTGGAAGCGACAAAACCGAGAGGAAAAGTCCATAGGCATCACTTTCTAGTAGTGTTAGGGTTGGTCGTACAGAAAATTAATAATTTTATTGGAGAAGATAACTGTTTTGATTAGGCCCATCTTTTGACAATTATTACATTCTGCAATTAAAAAGGTATGAAACACCAGGCAATAAAGTTTTACTTCATCATTCCACGAGGTGGGTCATGGTCTAATTAATTTCCCTGTATACGCTGCAGATTGTTACAGAACAGAAAATAACGGTATTTTTCCCTAGAACATAATGAATACTTCTTATCTGTTCGTAACCATCATCATTCGTGGACACATTTCCGTTCATCTTGAGGCATATGAGCATGTTTCAAAATTACTTTTAGGTAATAGATAGAAATATGTGAACAGTACAGAACCTGGTGACCTAAAACATATAAAAATAATATAAATAATTTGATCCCAGTCGTCTTATCCCTAACAGGAATAATTCGTGCATCAATTTTAGTTAAAATATACATATGTAGCAGTAGCTTCATTGGCCAGAAGATGTGACACAAAATTTGGAAGAGAAGAGATTAGTTTAAAATGCTAGCTTCGCAGAGTTAACTTTGAAAGTGGTTCTTACTCTTAAAAAAGAACGAGCGATATAATAAACCCCGTGTCCGTTTAGTAAAAGGGCCTTATTACCAGTAGAAACAAAAATACGAAAATCCAATAAATCCCTGTTTAATTGGTAGCGGACCAATATGTTTTTTATGATAGACGAGCGCTTCATTTTTTGTAACCTCGATTAAATTGGCAAACACTGATTTTAGAACAAAAACATTCTTTGCCCAAAGAAAAGAAGTTCTCTAAGTTTGTACTTGAGTGAATGTTTGAGAGATGTTGTGACCAAACAAGACACAATTATGAGGAAGTGATAGAGCCAATGCAATATCTTCAGAAGTATCAAATTGAAATGATGTAGGTATAAGTGGTAGTGAAATGTATCGTGTACATTTATTGATGGGCTATTTTGAAGTACGTGTTCGCAACTGGTATTCCAGTCGTTACACTTTCCTGATCTGCCCTGTAGAGTTTATATTATCTTTTAACTTGCAAATCCTTTTAACATGCAAATTTGTCCTCTTAACTGCATCACAGAAATGCGCATCCAGTTATTTTATAAATGGTATTGCTATTTTATATTATTTAAGGTCGAAGAGTAATATAATCTATAATTTTTGGCGGAAGACCCTGATTAAAGCCAAACGGAAAGATTTGGTCGTAAAATGTTTTTCATAATGTGTCCGCTTCTACCGGCATCGTATATTTGTCTTAATATCTTTTAAAACTATTTTGAACTCTGTTTGTAAGTATTTTTAGTTGTTGTAGCTAAGTTGGCGATATTGGTTGTCATCCCAAAATCTCGCCATAAGGCATCAGCCTCCTTTTTTCCATTTTGCTGTAAAGCTTCAACATGATCATTACCATGTATCACTTCTCAGGCAAACTCAAGTAATCAGAGCATTGGTATGTCCTCGAGAGAAACAGCATTACAGCAGTGCCAAAATGATAAGTCCCCACCACAGCCCTAAAACATTGCTATAGCAATGTTGACTATCTTAGTGGTTCTCCCTACCAGACGGAACACATTTTTCACTGTATATCTTCACCAGCGCCATTTCCATACATCAGTATTAGGCCAAACTCAAAATTATTAATACATCAATATTTTCTCGAGAGAAACATGATAACTTTGATCAAACATTTCATAGCATTTCATGACTCTCAGCACAGAATATGAACTTATGAACATTTAGTACCCCATGGGAATAGGGTGCCCTTGAGAAAAGAATGCGCCCACACACTTGGCATGTGAGATCTTCCTTTGATGGTCCTCTGTCTGGCACCTCAATGTCACACATCTTCCGTGCAGCTCTCTTTCGCTTTTCATGATATATCCTTTCCTTCTCAAAATTCTCTATACCAGTGTGTATATTTATTCTCCACATCACACGCCCACCAGCTTTTTCTTCCCAGTTCTGATTTGTGATTTTCAATTTCTTTAAGTTTTCCTTTATGTTATTGCGATATGTCTTGTTTGGTTTATGAGCAGGTCTTTTCCGTAATTGATGTTCTTCATACAACAACTGCTTTGGAATCCTCTTCTCTCCCATTCTGATCACATGCCCAACCCACCTCATGGTGCTCCTAATCAGGTGAGCTTAAATGCTCAGCGTTTTTGTTCTTTCAAGGACAGTTATGTCAGGTGTACAGCTGGACCACTTGATACCAGCAATCTGCCGTAGACAGTTCTGATGGAAACGTTCGAATTTCTTTACATGCCTTCTATACACTGTCCATGTTTCTGACGCTTAGAGAAGGGCGGCGAGAACAAATGAATTATACACAGAAACTCTTATTGTGAGCTTTATGTCATGTTGGGACCACAATCGTATCTGCAACTTTCCAAGCGCAACACTGGCCTTTTCGGATTCTAGCGTGCACTTCCTTGTCCAGACACCCATCCCATTTAATTATACTACCAAGATGAAAAAAACTATCCACAACTTTTAAACGATGTCCATCTACATAGATATTTGGTTCTCGATATTCATTACCTGGGGCTGGGTGTTAACATAATCTTGGTTTTACGTAAAATAATTGTCAATCCAAAAGCTTTACAGGCTGCGGACAAAGAATCATCGATGTTTGCATTTCTCTCTCGGAATGTGGTACAAGGTTTCAATCATCTGCACATATTTACAGAAAGAAAGAAGAAATAAAACAGCCGATGGGGATCTTGAAAATATTTCTGATGGTCATTTTTATTCTTGGAACTGATTTAAGGTATCTGGTTTCCTATGAATACTTGATACGTTTAATCTATTTAGTACATGTATAGAAAACAATGAATCGTATATCATCTCCATATGTTGTTTAAAAAAAGTTTTTATTTGTCCGCGTTTCAATGAAATTTGGTGTCAGAATTACACTTTGAACCTGGATATTTTCTAGCGAAAGAATGTCGAAATCTTGCTAAAAGAAGGAGGGAACTTGTTCGCGTATTCGGAGCTTGTTATCAACTGATTTTAGTATCCAAAAATTGCTACATGATTTAATTTGTAATCGTGTCAGTAGACAGCTGGCGTTCCACTAGGTAGAAAATAGCACGTGGCAATGCTTTATTAAACGTAGATGGTTCCGCTTTTCATCATATACCTTGAACCTTTCCCTAAATTTGTAGAAATTCCTTACATTTCTGACAATTTTGAATCTCGTAATTCTTATTATAAGAATGCAAGCAAAGGAAGTGGTGTACTCAAATTGTCTTAATGGAATGTTTAAGGCTCCTAAAATCTCTAGCATTTAACATCAGGATTGTGGCCGTTTACTGAAATAGTGAAAAGTTGTTTTTAGGCATCTTACCAGAAACGGACCATCTGCAAATTATTGTGAGAAGGGGACGAAGGCTGATTTTGACATGTGATACAATCATGACCATTGTTTTATTCAACAATTAAAAGTGAGGTTTTAATTTTGAAGTTAAGGAAGCAATCAAATATTGTTGATAAAATAGCAACGTCTGGCAAAAATTTCTGGATTATAACCTAGCCTGTTGAAGATTCATAGCTCCATTATGCAAATTGGTTTGACGCCTGCTTGGTTACTGTTGTTATTTCCCGCGAGCTTTCTAAAAAATCGTCGTAGAATGACTGACTCGTTGCTTAGCGTTCCTGGAAACATTTCAGGTAGTTATTTACAGGACGTCGATAAAATATCACAGACATCCAAGATTAAGGAAGTAAATTACTTTTCACGAGGCTATATGCATGATTTAAAAGTTTGTAGTGGCCATAATCTTACCTCTACGTATTGGCGATCAATGAAGAAAAGGGAGAAACCACATTCGCATTCAATTGAGATACATACCCTGGAATTTCTTCTGTAAAAAAGAAGATGATTTCATAGCGCTACGCCGAAAGTACATGTATTTTGCCCAGGTTCAAAGGCAACTGAGGATTACAGGATCAAACTTTTGTGACTTTGTGATCTATACACAAAAGGATGTATTTGTTCAAAGAAATTATCCCGATGTGCAGTACATGGAGGATCTTTTTTAAAAAATGTATTTTTCAGAGACCATGTGAAGTCATTCTTAGCACGAAAGAAAGAAAATAGCAGTTGTGTAGCTGATGGGTGGCAACAGGGGAATTGCCTCCAATGGAATCCCACCCAAATAATGAGAAGTTGCAAAACTTTTAGTAAAGAGAAGGAAGCTCTTATAATTCCTTTCCCTTAGTGTCCTTGTGCACATTTCCATGTCAATTATACAGTTTGTAGAACAACCTGTAGGTTGTTAATAAATGACAAGATTAGGAATAAATACACCCAAATTTTGGACCACATCCAAATTCCCCCTCTCCCCGATTTCTCTCCAGCCAAGCTACCAGAAAATAGGCAGTAACATTGGTACAATGTAAAATTTGTAGTGTCAAGCAACAGTAACTTACACTTTCCCCAGCAGGACCCATAAACAAATATAGCCAGAATTAGGCGTTTTCGTTCTTCAAAATTATTGGCTGCAGTCACTCTCTGAAAATTGAAATCTGCATCTCCTCTCACCCTAGAGAAAAGCCGTCCTTGGTTCTGTCTATGGTTGTCTCTGCTGGAGTTCGACTATTGCCAGAAGGATAAGTTCTTATATTTATTACAACTGTTTTAAGTATATCACTCTCTTAGCTTCACTCATCTTATGTCATCGGCAAGGATCGAAATTGTTTTGTTGGCGTTGATAGCTCGCTCTCGTTTCGTCCTAATTTTTGTTATACAGCTTCCGTCCGCTGTTATAGGGACAGAATACTTCTCCGTAGGTCCTTTTTCACCTACGAGATGCTAAGTGGTACAGATGAAAAGATATACATGAAGGTTATACAGGCATTTATTAAAAAATTTGGAGATAATGTTGACCCCAGGGGCAGTACGGTTGTCAATGGAGACCTATTTGTGTTTGGAAGATATTAGCAAAAAGCACGAAATAGATCTAATAACTACGATATGTAACGTGATCATTTTTTCATTTCGACGACGGAATAGGGGCAAGTGTTATGGACTTCATGACTTATTGATAATTACTGCTGAATTGTGAGTTTAACATGCAACAGATTAACTGAAAATCGGTTATACTATGCATATGTGAGAATTCATCAGGGAAGAAAAAAAGCTTTCAAACGCACTTATACGTATTTATGTTTGTTTATCCAGTTCACGTTGAGCTGCTGACGAGATCGACCACACGCTTTAATCCATCGTAGACACTTCTCTACATTTGATTTGGCCTTAGGAAAGGGCAAAAAGTACACTCCATTAAACTTATGTGAATATCGCTCATCAGCTTTGCACGTACCCCATGCACAACGTTTCCCAATAGCGAAATATTAACATTTATACTCAAAGTTGTCAAAGATCAGCAGCTTACGAGAGGCTTTGTTTGAGGGACATCGATACTCGAGCTTCGCAGGGTTTTTTGGCGGAAAAAAATAGGCAACGGTGATTGGTGGAAAAGCCGATTTTCATTAGCATAATGGAAGCATGAATTGTAGTCCAAAATCACAGACTGCAGGATTTTATGCTTTCATCAAAACTGTCGCCTCTAAAGCACAACAGTTTAAGTACTTTACTGTATAAAATGTCAAGCATTTCTAGAGTTTGGTCTAGCCAGCTATCAAAAAGGCAGTAAATCAAAGTAACTAATATTCTTATTTTTTCGTTGCATGAATTAAGATTACCTTCGTATGGAAATGGGTTTGAATACTGAACACTTGTCGACACTGTTGATACCATAGATGGGAGATGTTTTTCAAATCAGTTAGACACTACTAGATACGAGATAGAGAGGCCCACTCAACAACGATAAAGATCAAAGAAACCATTCATTCGAAACACCAGCACAACCACATGAACAACAGATCCTGCAATAATCCTAACATACTGTTCCCAGCAATGTTGAAGAAAACACAACAAATACAAAATCAGCATGGAGCCACTTCCCTAACAGGTTCCATCCTTATTTTCTAACCACATTAATCAGCGAAACATTTCAGAGGACAATTACCTGAAGATGTGAGAAGATTGTCCTGAAACAAAGCTCAGAAAAAGACTACGACTCGACTCTATGACGATGGAAATACATGTTGCAATAACATGATTACAAAACAGTTTTACCACAGACCAAGTTGACAAAGATCTAGAAACCTGACATAAAGCAAAGGCAACAGTAAACTTTGCACTACACTATAGATAGGGTCCTTTAATCTGAGGAGCATTTAAGATAGACTGATTCTAAGGTATTTTCATTTTCCAGTCATTGTCTTGAGTCAAGGGCTTAGTAATTGTTATGAATACCATCTACTCCATTTGATTGTTACAGTGCGCAGATAATACGTCAATTATCGGCTTTTTTCCTTCTGACAATCTAATTCTATTTAGGTTTCTCTGGGTGATGTTTAAATTAGGGGTTGATAAATGTATGCCAATCGGAGAGAAGAAGATTAAGTCTTCAAAGCAACAAAGTGAGCTACTAGTTCTCTTGAACAATGAATAAAATCTTTCATGTACCGAAGTAAAGTATTGTCCTTCAATATGTGTAACGAAGGAGTCAAATCTTACATGGTCGCAAAAATGAGTATTATTTACCGAAGATAGATAAGTTTCTTTTATAATCAAAAGGCCCATTCTTATGTTTCATTCACGTTCAAATGGTTCCTCGCTATTTACAAGTTTGATGTGACTTGGATCAAGACACATTGTAACAAAATGATTTCGTGTCACCTTGCAAATGACTAAGGATTCAACCGGCTGGAAACGTATCGCATCTGCAACTTCCTACGAAATGTGTGAATTTAAAACTATGTTCAGTCAGTGACCCAAATCTATCATGCCAAGGTAGCTCCAGAACTATACTTAAATGCTTTATAGATGTAACGTCGTTGGTTGTATCTAAGAACTCGCCTTCAAAGACGTTGACCCTACTGAAAACGTATAAGAAAAGATGTCGCAGGACCAGAAGATAAGCATCGGAAGATTTGGATAGTTTCGAATGTTAGGAGTTTCCAACAATACAGATTTCGGTAATAATGCTATCTGGATTGCTACGCCTAGTTCTTGAAATATTCACCTAGCACCTTTGTCTCCAACTTTTACTTTCATTTCCACAATGATGATACTTTACTTGCAATATATCCGTACTTTTATTTATTTCCTACTGTCTTGCAAGTAGAT
Source organism: Carybdea cf. marsupialis auct. non (Linnaeus, 1758) (assembly GCA_010016065.2). Lineage (NCBI taxonomy): Eukaryota > Metazoa > Cnidaria > Cubozoa > Carybdeida > Carybdeidae > Carybdea > Carybdea cf. marsupialis auct. non (Linnaeus, 1758). The sequence continues at coordinate 2,842 of JAAAKL020013987.1, read as the reverse complement.
CTGCATTACCTAGGACCGTAATTCAATGATTCTACAGCTTTTCTTCGCCTTACCCACCACTTCTATGTCGAGTCCTCTATGCTTTATTTCATGTACAGTTTGTATTGTAGAATTCTGTAGCGGTATATACAATTAATTAGCCAGTAGGTCGTATGTGTCATGTTAATGCCACTTTTTGGGAGGATTAAATCGCAGTTGCCTGCAACAATCCCATTACAACATGAATCCCACTCTTGTCATGCCACATCGTATGTTCGTTTTGTACAATACCTTTTCAGGCACTTAAAGTATAGGAAACAGTTTCTTCCTTTTACTTGCTCATTGTGCAAATAGATCATCTTGAGAATAATCTGTCTCTGCTTTAATGTTCTGTCAGCTTGGATCTGAGCTGCAAAATAATACTCTCTGACTCCTTCTTCAGATCTCTTTAAACAAGCCACAGCCATGTTTCGGAGATTATTATCTCTTTTGTTTCTCGTAAATAATGGTCATCTATTGGCTTTGTTTCCATCAACTTCCCTTGTTCCTTTCTTTTCCTCTTCCTAAATTCTTTTTTGTTTCATCATCACCTTCACTTTCCAGCCTACTTGCTACAAGCAGGCCTTCTTTATATTGATTGATATTTTTCTGTCCCAAAATTCCCTGATCAACACTATCTTGTGCAGTATACGTGTACCTCTTTGCTCCTATGTAAATATAGTTATACAACACCATGGCTTGTATATGACGTCTTCTTTATGATCATAAAACTTCTGCTTGTTAGTCGATTTGCTTAAGATCTTTGTTCTTCCAGTTTATTAAAGCTGTAGAATATCAAACCAAAGGGACTGCCCATGTATTTACATCTTGAATTCCGTTTCCACCATTAAGGTTAGATTCCAATATTTTTCTCGCTCGTCTTTTGGGCTCTTCCCTACTGACATTTAATGACACATTACGTCATTGGATTCATTATGGATGTGTAGAACTATTTTTTTTTCCCTTTCAAATGGATTATCTCTTCTCCATGAGTTGAATGGACCCCATTTGAATCTTATATTCTTTCTTCTACGTAGTGTAAGAAAGATGCACTATTCAGCTCCACGCTGCAACCCAATATCTTCCCTATATACTCGTACGCTATTTCTGATACAACATTTTTACTATGCTACGAGCCGTTTTATGAGATAGTGGTGTAATACACACAATTCAAAACAAAATATTTGAAAACCCCTCTTTTATGTTCCATACCACCAGGAAGCAACAAGAAAACGTTTGCCTACATTGATCCACCAGGAATCATTCTGTGACTATATTACTAGCGTTGAGAGAGTATACTCTTTACTTAAAAATTATAACATCAATCTCCACAGCTTACAAGAAGTAATTTTTTCTCTGTCTCAAGGACGGACGTTTATAACTAACACGAAATGGGAGCTGATGAGCACTTAAAACATTCAAAGAAAAAATATACGCTCGGTCAAACATCTTTTGTTTACGTTACTTTATTTGATACACTGCATTCTATTTTGTATTTTCATAACTGGCTGGGTTTATTTCACTCCATACAGCATGCAGTAAGCCACCTCACCCCCCAAACGGATTTGCTATAGATAGACTCTATGAGGAAGGTACTGAAGCACTGTATCGCTGTAACAATGGCTTCTGGCTATCTGGTAGAGCACAAATATGTAGATCATTTCGTTGGGTTGGTGACATACCAAACTGTGAAAAAGGTAAGTACGGTTAGTGTGAGTAATAATGCAATATTTACTATTCAATGAAATGTTATATTGCAAACCCCGTTATACATAATGCTGTTTTCACGGCCTTTTTAGAGCATAGTCTGTAAATAGATAGATACGTAATGAGACGCAGTTAGTTTTAATCAATTAAGAAGACTGGATATATGTAAACGTAGTATAATTCGATCAAATAGGTTTACTTACATAAGCTCCAGGAAGAGGGCATGGAATGAGTGCATACAGTTGCAACAATGAAATAGGTTAACTTGGAACTATAATGCATTTTGTGGAAATGATACAAGATATGATCACGTAGATATGACCCTATACATATGCGGTGAAGATGACGGACGTGGGAGTAGCGGTAGTTGAAATACCAACGTTGCAGAAACAGAAAGCAGTGATGAGCTATAGAGGGAAATATGGAAATAATTAACAGGGTATTAGGAAACTTGTTGCTCTGTGGATCCTATTAAGTGATAAGGGCATCAGGCATATGTATTATCAGGAAAAACATTTTTTAAAATTTATCGTGGTACTTGTGTATTGCCTGCACAATAGTAAACATATCAACACAATCATACACACACACGTATACATACATGATGTATATGTATATACATATAAATTACTTATATTTATATGCCATGGAACAATTTATTGTATCAAGATGTGTATACATTCCAAAGGCACGCATTCTTCTATAAGTAGAAAATCCATATATTTTTTCAAAATTTCCTAACACCACTTGAAGCTTGTTATCATGAATATACAGATTGCTGAGATTCAGACATTTTACTCTTTTCTCACATTGTCATCTCCTCAGCATGCTCGACAAGAGAGGGCAGAATTTCCCGTTTGATTGTTTTGAACTTAAAACGTAATAATAATTATTTGCATATAATATAGGATTTTTTCTTGGACATTTTCCCTCATGTCTCAAATAGTGCATCTACAGTATCTTGTAACCACTGGTAGATTGAATTATAGCTTTTTGGAGCATTTGGGGAGAGGATGAGGCTTTAAATAATACCTTCAGGGAAAGGGATAAGAGTGAAAAGCAATCTTGTTTCCGAATGTTGTTTTTTCAAACACTCTGTGGTAACGAACTGTAAGTA
>JAAAKL020013986.1:0-12183 GCA_010016065.2 Carybdea cf. marsupialis auct. non (Linnaeus, 1758) | reverse complement strand
AGAATAGTGCATCTATGGTTAAAAAATCCTTCTAGCATACTTGAACTGTATAGCGATTTTACGCGTCTCCCTTTTAACGCTTACATTTGATTATCGCATTGCTACACGCTGCACTGTCCTATTCAACGTTGTAAAAGTCACGTAAAAAATACAATATTAATAGTAAAGGGTAACAGAAAAAAGCATGAACGTTCTAGTATTAAAAAGAGACAGAATAACAAGACGTTTTCTCATCATTTTGTCGTCTCGATATTTCTCGTGTACATTTATATACATAATCATGAGAAATTCTCAGGATTATCTATCCAAGTATTCAGGCAAATATCGAGAAGGGAAAATTATGCAAAAGATTCTTGTGATTCTCTTTGTTTTTAATTAAATAATTTTATGGGAAAAACACCAAAGAGCAAAATACTGCAAACACACCATTTTCAATTTATGAAAAGACGAACCCTAATGAATAATACAGTTTTTAACCATTTATCAATTAGGAGTAAGCCGCTACAGTTGCAAATTCAGGACATCGGAAATCGATGACAGTCTTGATGAAATAGAAAACCTTTACCTTGATTACTATATTTGGACACGATTTTGCAATTTCAGTTAGCTTAATTTGGAAAATAATAATCAAAACGTCAACAAAAACATGCATGATTGAGAGTTATGTTTATGCACATATACATCTATATCTCTGTATATCATAAGTATTTATATAAATATATATATGTTTATTACTTAAAAATACACATTATCAATGACATTTCGATACTGGCTCAGATAGATAGACAGACAAGTAGATGGAACAATAGATAATTGACAGATAGATCGATAGATAGATAGAAAGATGGATAAATTGATTGTTCGCACATAATAAAACACAGTTACCTTAATCAAGCGTTAAATCAATAAGGAAATTAATGAAAGACGTACATTAAAACCCTACAGGATAGTCCGTAAAAATCAAAACGTTAGCAACATCAGATTAAATATACAATTTTCCATCATCGCATATAATAGGCTCTATATGTAAAACAAGTGAAATGAAGGTTCGATAATTATGCGTGTTGCTTTCGGGACCTGAGCTGTGTATCAATGTAAATAATAGGCCTTAGTTACCGACTTCCAGTGTAGCACCCATGACTGTATAGCACAATGAACTAGGTCAAAGGCTTGACTACGATCGTAACGAAGAACATGACGAACATCAGTTACTTACAGTGAGAGGCTAAATTGAGTTTGTCTGAGCATTGGAAGCCAGCATTTGATGAAACACAGCATTCGTATTTTCCAGCCTGACTTTGATACGTAAGTTCATTTCCCTCGAAGGGCCTGCCGTCTCTCTTCCATAAGTAAGACGTGACTGGCGGGTCACCTTGGGCCAAGCAGTATAAGGGAGTTGAAAATTCTTTGTCTTTGAATGTTTCATAACGTGGGATTATTCGCGGCTTGTCCAAATCTAAACGTGTTCGTGGAAAGAACATTAGTAAACAAAGAGTAGATTCAAAACTGAATTTTTATTAAACATTTTGAGCCCTTAACTGTAAAATGTGCCTAGATCATAACCTCTCCTTGAAATTTCGTTTATTGCTCTTGCTACCCATTGATCAATGAAGTGGAATTTATCATAGGATCTTAATATTCTTCATTGCCTATTTACATGAATCATGATTACCAAAAGTGTGAAACAAGTGTTATTTTAATATAGTTTGAACAATGTTGTTACCGTTAAAGCTGATCAAGATTATGAAAAAGAGATATGAAATAGAACAAAAAATAGCAAAAAAAGACAAGTGTGTACTTATAGCAGTTAGATAGTAGTTGGTAGTTAGATTTTCACGATTTTTTTATTTACCTGATCTGTAAACCAGTTTTTTGCCAATAAAATTTCTAACCATTTTACGTTCAATACATTCCACTAAGACAGAACTGAAATGTTGCAAAGTTTCCGCCTTCAGGTGCTCGCCGGTGTAGTAATATAGTGAGTGTTTTGAGGGAGGCTCCGAGAATGCCCCTTGCATAACGTATAGTTTTACATACAGTGTAGAATAGAATTAAATAAAGTTAAACTGACATTCATGGCTACCAGGATCAGTGAAACGATTCAAACTTTATTTCAACACCAGTTACCATGGAGATGTCTTAAGGAGGTCTGGAACCTTATATTTTTGTAAAGAAAAGGAGCTGTTCCACATTTACAGTTAAAATAGCCCTATAAATTCTTGAAGTAGAAGCCCGGCAACAAATTTTGAAATTTGGGGTATATTTAAACTTTCCCTATTCATACCATATCTTTTTTGAAGGTGAGACAACAATTTAACTAAACAATTATATATTCGTCGCGGCATCTATAAAATATTTTGTACCCAGATGCAATCTACATAACCAAAAAAATAACGCTTTTATAGTGATAAATACTAAAACAGCCAGTCTCCCCCGAGTTCAAATTGCAAAGTGATAATTTCTAATCGTACATCGGCAAGCATTCCAACAACTTCTTAGGAAAAGTTTTGATACGGCCACATAGGAACTTTCAACCTCGAAACTTAAATCTAACTCCTTTAATTGAAATGTCATAATCCCTACATCTTAATATTTTTATCATTGCTGTCGTAAAAGATGTCTTACGAAGTTTTGAAAAGCTTTTAGTTGGTTTAAGCTTCATGCAATTAATCATAGTGAAATTTAGATAAATACATAATCATTAAATCAGAACATCAATGAATCAATATATCAATAGATGAACAAATCCATGAATAAATTGATCAATAAATTTGAGTAACTTACATGTAACAGTAAAACTAACTGTATTTGATCTCTTTATGCCCAAGATGGTTTTTGTTTCGCAAGTATAATCTCCGGTGTCATTTCGATGAGCTTGCTTATAAACTTTGTCTGAATCTTGCCAACGTTGTGCTACTCCATTGTGAATGAATCTGTATGAGACGGCACCAGCGTTTGTATTGTTGGTGCATATGAGTGTAAAATTTACTCGGTTTTCGGGGACAGAAGACGTTGGCGTGACAGCAAGTGTGGGTTCTTCGTTGTCTGCAGCCGAAAAAACAGGACACAAGAAATGAGCTTAACGATCTGGAAATGTCCAACTAACCATGCAACCACTTTGGATATTAAATTTTTTGCCGTATAATAAGTAAAATTGTGCCTTTATGTTACAAAGGTAGGAATAAGATAAAACTATAGATTGGAGGAGGGTTAGTTGAGAGGGAACACTGGAGTCATGATGCCTGGCCTCTGATACTTTAAATTAAGGCAAATGACAATAGTATCTTATAGTCTCCTTCCATGACGAGTCACACAATCATTATGACTAATATTGATGACTGCTTGATGTTAATAATTTTTCTCTGAAACCCTCCTCTTGTGAGTGAGAGCGCGTAGCAGCTGCGCAAAATGTGCTATTTTTGCCATTGTCGCCACGCCAAAAGCTTCAAGTAACAAAAAGTCGAGTACAATTCTTGCTCAGGGTCATTAAAAATGAAAAGGAATCAGACCTCTATATCAACCCTTTAGCTTCGAGTCCTTTGCTCTAAGCACTAGGACAAGCAGTCTCTGTAGTGACTCTGTGTTACCCAAAATAGAAGGAGTTTCGAACTTTATGAGAACTATTATTATAAGCACTGTAAAAGCTAGAGGACTTGCTCAAATGAATTTACAAGAATTGAATTCACGTCGTTTGTTGGAATAGTGCGCAGATATGCAGATGAGTAGGTGTGCAATTTGGAGTTTTGGGGCAATTTAAGTGACTGGTTAGAAGATTATCAGCATCGGTGAATAATCTCCCAGAGCCAGAAACAATCGACATGGTAAATTATTGGACAAAGGCGAAAGCAATAATTGACTTTCCAACAATGGAGTAGCCATTGTCTCCATCAATTAAGAAAGGATTGTTTACCTTCGAAGAATGTACAATACGACATTACATCGTCTTTCTGAAATTGGTTTTTCTTAACGAGCTACTAAAACCTCTCTCTGTTGCTGGAAAAAAAATTTTTTTTCTCGCTTTATCTTTATTATTTGTTGCTTTCAACATTGTACAGTGCTACTAACAAACTACCTTGTGAACCGTAACTACCTTTTGTACCATAACTACCTTTTGTACCATAACTACCTTTTTGTAACATAACTACGTTTTGTACCATAACTACCTTTCGTACCATAACTACCTTTTGTACCATAACTACCTTTTGTACTATAACTACCTTTTGTACCATAACTACCTTTTGTACCATAACTACCTTTTGTACCATAACTACCTTTGTACCATAACTACCTTTTGTACCATAACTACCTTTTGTACCATAACTACCTTTTGTACCATAGTTTTGCACCATAACTACCATTAGTACCATAACTATCTTTTGTACCATAACTACTTTTTGTACCATAACTACCTTTTGTACCATAACTATCTTTTGTACCATAACGTCCTTTTCCAACTAAAATCCTTAACATGTGAACATTCGATTCTAACGTTTGAGGCTCTAAGTGACATTTAAATGTTTAAACTATTTCATTGAATACAGGGAATCCTCCAAAAGTAAGTCTCATCTCCCCATTTAAACTACCAAATCATTTCCTTTCAAGCACTTGCCGTAGAGAACAAGTAAAATTGAAAACCAATAACAGATAAGATTTTGAGTCATTTAAAGTTAAGTGTAAAAAGTTGCTTACATCGAACAACCAAATTCATGGACTTTGACTTTGACTCAGTAAGTGTGCTGACTATGCATGTGTATACCCCCGCATTGGCTCTTGTGACGTTGAGGTTAGTATAGGTGGCGCTGCTGTGTTTGGTGCTTCCAAATTTCCAAATTATCTGATACGGCTTGGGCTCAGCATCGTTGACACTGCATGTCAAACTTACACCATTATTCTCATCAACAGTCATATTGGATGGAATTACCAAGTCGTCAATATCTGAAATAAAAAAAAAGAGTAGAATATAAATTCCTATGTTCTCATCTGATGACTCTCACTCAAGTTTTGTTGATTGTCCTGTCAGTCTTTCCAATTAAAACTTCCTCTACTAAGATGTCATTCAACAGAAGCAGTCCTTGTTTGGAGAAATTTCTTAACAATATCCAAGAGCGTAGAGAGCAACATATTCAAAATTGGAACTATTTCCTTCGAAGACTTTCTGAAGCTAACATCTCTGCCATAGTAGGGACGGGGGAACAGGCATGGAGGCCATGACCCCCAAATATTTGCCATATCTCAAGAAACACCCCTTTCCATACAATGAGCAAAGGTTGCTTAGTGGAACGTGAAAATACGTTTCAACCCAGCCTACTTGTCCTCACCCCACAATCTGCTTTATCTTTCCCTGTGGGTGCATAGCTTTCAAAAGTTGATTTCCCCACAGAAGTTAGCCCTTGTGACTTTTTGCATGACTGCTTGTATAAAAATGATTTGCTTCCTGAGCGGTTGACGTTCCGCTTTCCATTAGATTACACCCACAATTTTGGCTTCAATTTATATAGTTTGACACAGCATCTGCCTACAAGTGACTAAGTCTGGTGCTAATCAACGACTCTCTTACTAACAATGACCCTATGGGCTTCATCTCTCAGTTCAGGGCAGTGTTAAGTTTACCATAATATTTTCTTTAAGTCCTTCGTCTATTATATGATTTTCTTTACTGAATCCAACTATTTTGTGGTATTCTTTACGAGCCTAATACCATTCATCTACCGCGCTATGGCAATGGTCTCGTCAAATCAATGAGGAATCGGCGCCTACCTTAAACTAACATTCCTATAGTCAGTCTACTCTAATTATTGACACTAGCCTCAAAAATGTGAACCCTGTTTCAACAAAAATCAAGAACGAAAAACTTCCTCGATAGCGTCAAAATGAGCGTGATTGGGAATTTTGATACAAATTGTCTTGCTAAAATCATTGAATAGTGATTGATGATTGACTGTTATCACCGCAGAATAGTTGTGCCTTAGAAACTGAGCGAAATGAAAATGACAGGTAATAAATTGTAGAGCTGTAAAATTATTAATATGGTCGTTTTAACTAAGAAAGCTCAGAACTTTGAACACTTCATTTTGGTGGCCTTATCCTTTAAGCCACGAGGCGCACAGAAGGTTTACAGTGAGGTGACAATAAACCCATACACAAAATACACTGTAGGTAGTCCTGGATTCTACTTCTTTGCACCAATTGATTAAAACACATAGGTTATAACATTGACACTCCTACACGGCAATCAAAAGATAGCAAGAACCCCTACATAGAAAAAGTGATGTATCTCCTGCATTAGACTGAGACGATGCTATAATATCCTGATATATGTTATACGGCACTGGCCCTGTATGGTTACTCATCCTGACCCCATTATAAATGATTCTCATCCACTGTAGTATCCTCTGACTCATACCGTTTCTTATTTAAATATAGGTTAATGAAAGTTAATTGACAAAAATAAAAGAAATTTGACCTTTTTTGTGTTGCGTAAAGCAGTACTTTGCCACCCCTAAATAGTTCGGCCGTTTGAAGTTGAAATGTTCCAAACGCTCTTTACAGATATTTGTCAAGCCTCTATTTTCAACGTATTGGAAAGTTAATCACGTGACCGAATTATGGTCCTAAAATGATTTTAAATTTCAAAATTATCAAATCGGTTCCAAGACCTCTGCACATATATTTTAAAGGAAGAGAGAAAGAAAGGTTCAGTGAAGGAAATTTAAATGTGATAAGTACGAACATGGAGGTGTTGCTATAATTTTAGTGTTAATCTGATAATGAATATAAAAACCCAGTAAAGAGAGCGTAGGAAGGCCAATTTTAGTGTTTTTTAACTTTGAAATAGCGTAATTACCTTAGTATGAGACCTAATCTTCCCCTTACATCCTACGCCTAGACCCCCTCTTTGATCAAAACCCTTGAAATGAGTTGTCAAAGACTCTCATCAGAAGACACTGCTTTTTAGCACAATAATATTATTTGTCTACGACCTCCATGAAATATCAGAGCCCGTACTTCCATCATAAACATAAATGTGAGATTAGTAATCTTGATATGCAGCTATCTCATTAACTTTATCATTAAAATTTGGCTAGAGCTTAGGCACCTCCACAGACTTGCTGCTACCTATCGCTATATCAACAGTCGGGTGGGGGACATACACAATTCTTTGACTTCACAAATATTCCAAAACAGCTACCATTTGGTCATTGTGGCCTCCTCAAACAGATCTTTTAATCCCTTAGATTATGATCGGAATTAAAACTATGTATTTATAGGAGAGAGTACATTCCTTTCTTAATCAGGCAACAAAATAAGTAGTAAATGACTTCGTTGAATTTTTTGAGATGATCTTGTCTATGTAATCAAGGACTGCATTACTTACAAATCACTATGACACTTTCTTCAACAGATGTTTTGGTTCCTATGGGTGCATATGTCACTGAACATCTGTAGGAGCCAGCATTTCCCCGGAGTATCGGCAGAAATTGCAATTTTTCCTTTGTTTCGGACGGTAAGAGTGAACCTCCGTGGTACCACTTAAATGTAAGTCTTTCCTTAATGTTGGTTAAGACATTACATGACATGTTAACGATGCTCTTCTCTGGAAGACTACGATTATTAGGCGACATCTCTATCATTGGTTGTCTGATATCTATGAAAATAAAAAAAAATACATCAGATTTCAAAGTCCACTTGTGCTATAAGTGAAATACAGTGATGCTCAACATATTAATGTGCTGCCGGGAGCGAAATAACAGCAAGCAGCACCTTTCTTTTGTTCAAGAACAACTATCAAAGCTTCATTTGGCAAAAGTATGTGCTCGGGAAAGGTAGGCTACAGGTTTCCCCAGCGGTGGGAATAGATGCACACTTCATTCAGCGGTGGGAATAGATGCACACTTCTTTCAGCGGTGGGAATAGATGCACACTTCTTTCAGCGGTGCTAATGCCATTGAGTTACATTAACAGGGGTTTTCATTGTATTGCTATGGTCTAAAGTTGATAAATGATATTCAAGTAAGAAGCAATGTCTGCTATTACCTTTGCTGTGTGTGACAGATGAATTGATACTCATTAGAGAGCATGATTCTTGGTAACTTAAGCTCTGTCGGTTTTCTTCACAGCATTAGGACGACCACATGATACTACGTCCTTCTACATTGCTTACTAATAGATATGAGTATATCTACTGGCAAAAACACATCCAGCAAAGAGTTTGTAAACTCAGTAAATATTATGAAATTGCAACTGAAATTAAGATAATGTGAAAATAAAAAGCCATTATAGTTAGGAATGATAAAAAAGGGTAGAGAAAATTACATCAATAAGATCATTGATGATTCATCTCTCAAAGAAATGCAAAAAATCGAGCATGGTCAATGTAAAATAATTATGAAATGTTTCCTTTCTAACACATGTCTTTTGTTTTGTATCGTAGTAATGTACAAATATATCTGTCTATCCTATTGGGCATAACCTTTAGATAAGCCATAATTTGTAATTGTTGTACTAAAGTAAATAGCTGCATCAGATCCAATTCTTAAATGTAGCATAATAATAATAATAATAATAATAGTAATTATAATAAGAAGAATATTAATAATAATTTTTAGTGCCAGATATTTATTCTGTAATAATAATAAGTGTATATTAAATAGATCATGTTGCATTATACATGTACGTATCGTGTAATTTACTTGACATTAGAAATTATTATATATGCTTGTTTTTTATAAGACGACCTTTTCATATCAAATGAAACTGTAGTAGAACAAATATACAACACCAGAATTTACAGCTCCTTCTTCATTCATACTGACTTTTAATAAAAAGAATAATATGAAAAGTAATTTACTGTTTTTGTCGGAGCGAAACAGACTTGATTGTACTCTCAATCGTATTGTGCATTTAAAAACGACGCACTTGACTTTAAGCATTAAATTTTAGAGATGTCGAAGTAAGATTGTATTGAGAGGACAATCTACCTTGTACTTTATCACATTATCACTTTAAGATCACATTGATAATAATGATGGTGATCATCATCATGATGATTATGATAATGCTGATTACGATAATGGTAAGTAATGACGGTGAGGATACCGACGAGAATGATGATGATGATGATGATGATGATGATGTTATAAAGGAGGAAAAAATTATGATGTGAATAATGATGCTAATAATGATAACGATGGTGATGATGGTGATAATGAGAAGATGGAGGAGGATAGTAGTGATAGGGAGGAGTAGGTGGGTGATGATGATGATTGAAAAGGATGATGAGGAAGAGTAGGAGAAGGAGGATGTTTTGTGTGGGTAAAGGAAAGGAAAAGTAGCTTACATCTCACAAATAGTGCGACGTCATTTGAATCAGCGCTATCCAGAAAATTACGCTCGTCAACAATCCTGCATTTGTAGGTTCCTGAGTCTTCAGGTTTTGCACTGCCGATGAAAAGTGTCTTTGATGAGTTCGTTACGATTGTTGAGTTGTGAAGCCACACATATTTTACTCTATAAGGTTCATTTGAAAAAACAGGTCCGTTGTAGTTGCATTGCACTGACTTCCTTCATTGACTTCCGTTGCTGAGATACTTGCTCTTGGTTTTGGCAAAGAAAATGCTGTCAAAGAGAAAATAGTGCATTTGATATTATTACTGAAGAGAAAAGATAAATTTTTGATTTCTGTAAATACATCCACGTGTTCAAGCCATCCTCTGACTAATACAATGTAAAAAATGCAACTATATCATATTGATCATATCACATCAAAATGAGTTTGTGAACATTACCAGACACAGTTTTTATAAATTAGTACAATGCTGACTGCAATGTTCTCCTCAGTGACCTGCAACATTCCTCCTTGCTATATTTTTCTGGTAAAAACTTCCATTATCTCCAGAGCTTTAATTGCTCGCAGCAATAGATGATAACATGTTTACACAATCGTCAGTGAGTAAATGGCCCCTAAATGACCCAAAGGATTTCATTGCATATTTTCTACAGCGGTTTGGGGAACGTCGGATCTATTGACCAACATAAGAAGCCAAACAGGTTATTACATAAGCGATTGATGCTTCTAATCATTTGCCGTGTGGTGAATTCAACGAGAGCAGTTTTTCCTTTAAGTTTTTCCTTTAATTTTTCGAAGATAATTATAAAAGGAACAAGGGGCATAGCAGAATCTGTTGTTTGTTAAACGTTCCAAGTGAAACAAAGTAATTATCAGTTAAGAGGGTGTCACTTTTGTTTTGATAAAGTCATCGTTGATTTCAACTGCAGCGTATTAACCAGAATTAAAGGGACCACGTCTAACCATTAGCATAATCAGTGCAACACCATGGGTCAACCATGGGCTCCTATGGGGTGTGGCCATGGGAGTGTTATGTAAGGAGTACGACGGTCTGCGTTTGGTTAAGCCTACAACCCTAACGACTGGCATGTAGGTCATACGTTGGTCAATACTTATATCTTAGGCATTAAAAGAAGATCTGCTGAACCGATCTAGAGATATAGCTAAGCATATCGACAAACATCAAATTATGAGAAAGGAATCTGCTAGAGCCTCTGCATTGTTTCCTGATATTGATTGGCAACGAACACTAGATGGAACATCATGTTAGATTTAAACCTATTTGAGACGTCATAGTAGGTTATGTTTCATTTTTTTATTAAAAAAGGTTATCATTGTGTGAAGACAATAATGATATGTAAAATCAACTGAAAGTCAAGAAAAAGCTCAAAGCATTGTACTTGGAACTAAGCAAGAGACGTGGTAAACACATTTATATGTTATTATAGTCGTGTGTAATAATACCATTTTGGACAATTTTAGGCACATCCTATAGTTGATCCGTTTGCACAACTCTAGGGATTAGCGGCTGCAAATATTACTTGTAGTTGCGGGAAGAAAAAATTTAGCTACGCCGTTGTTCATCCTACTTTCCTCACTTTCCTCACTGCACTCACAGTTGTACAGGTGGTATGGACTTAAAATCTTTTATAGTATATGACCAAAATACTCAGACTAATTGATCTTGGGAACATTGAGATCAAATATTACCTCGGTAATGTCCAAAGCTGTGATAGCACTCGAGCGCACCAACGGTAACTCGTTCTTGAATTGCAGATAGAGAGTTTCCAGTAATTTCTACTCCAGATATCGGCAGCCTGTTGTACGCCGTAATATAGCCAAAATCATTACGTGCAGTTTCATTTGTGGCAGGAGCTTGCCCTTTCGCAGGCAAAACCTCCTTATTGCAATTGCAAATCGCTGACTTCTCGGAACAGGATCCTAAAATAATAACAAAGTGAAACCTATTGAAGTAACTTTTAATCCAGATTTTCGCTTGTTCCAGAAATATAGTAAAGAAGCAACAGCAAAAGTCTGTTTTGCATTATATCTATCTATATATATATACATATATATATATATATATATATATATATATATGCTCCTAAGTGAGCACTATTTTAATAAAAGAATGTGAGTCCACATATAATCGTCACAGTGGCCTGTTCACACAGGTTTCTCATATTTTATCGCTGTACTGACCTTTCATCTGCCTTCTATATTATTATTGCAAGTTTATTTTGCTTCAAAAAATCCAACATCAAATAAACTAATCATCGCGTAACAATTTTGAACACGTGTGCATGTTGGCATTATTGTTTTCTAGTACACTTGTTTCTATCCCAAAAAAGGAGGCCTGAATCTCCAAAATTATGAGATCTCTGTTTAAAAAGATCTATATTTAGTAATATGAAACGACATTAAACTGCGTTTGCAAGGTTGCAATATAGAGCGAAATCAATTTCTTTAAAAATACAAGGCTCGTTTGGTACTTGGGGCAGTATTTTAACAACCCAGAATAAGCCAACATTGCCTTCACCCAATGAGCCTGATGATACAGGTAGTAACACCAATGTAATTTTTGTCTAGTGTAGATACAATAAACAGAATTTGAATAGTATATAAGAGAATTTAAAATGACAATTTTTACGTTGATACTACAGAAACTGACACTTAGTCACTAACATGATCCGAACCCCGGCCTAAAGCATTCGCAGCCTGTTGCTTTACCGATTGTGACATAGCGATTCAATAGTATATTGTTGTATTTCTCCAATCACCACATTACCTACCAATCCCCTACTCGGGGGGGGGGGGGGGGGGACAGAAGCCGGGGC
>JAAAKL020013985.1:1864-12183 GCA_010016065.2 Carybdea cf. marsupialis auct. non (Linnaeus, 1758) | reverse complement strand
GAGACATACTTTCTATTTCTTTAGCATTTTTCCGGAATTGATTGATGGTGTCAAGGTCACTTGTTCGTATCTTGCTGGAGACATACTTTCTATTTCTTTAGCATCTTTCGTGAATCGATTTATAGTGTCAAGGGCACTTGTTCGTATCTTGCTGGCGACATACTTTCTATTTCTTTAGCATCTTTTCAGAATTGATTTATAGTGTCAAGGTCACTGGCTCGTTTAAGTCCATTTCGCCGTTTGCATTCAAAGGAGTTTCTCCTTGATTTTGGAAGCCACTGTCCAGATATAGTAAGCACTGTTCAACGTTTCAATGAAAGTACCCTGCTGTTACTTATGATTTTGTTCGATGACACCAATCTACATTAGGGCAGAGTAGCTTTTAGTGTTATTTGTATTTGATTGCTTAAAAACACCTTTTCTTGCTTCTTGTTAAGTGCACTAGTATCTCCTAAATTTTAGCGTACAATGAGGATGATGATTATGATTTTGATGGATATTGATGATGATGTTGGTGACACAAGATTTGGAGGCTGTTCTCTGATGATTTAATGCCATCAATGGGGGTTCCAGCAAACTACTGATAAAATGAAAATTGATTTATTGACTGACACAATTCGGAGATCGATATATCGATTGTACTTACGTATTCTCGTTGTTTAATACTTTCGTTCGCCTTTCCTTTAGCAGTGAGGAGAATTATTAAGTTTATCTCTTCGATCCTGTAGTCCCCTTTGTCTAGCCTTTCGTAAACTATTCAATTTAGCCTTAGATCTTTGCAAGTAAATGAGACCAGATGTCTTCCTTCGTAATTCAATTCTTAGCTATTTTCTCGTTGTTTTTCACTATGGTTTTTCTCTGCTAAGGTCACCAATAAAATGCGTCGTCTGTAACCAGAGGGCATAAACTTTTCCAGAATTTTTTCTATCTTAGACCACCTTGTTAAACGTGTTCTGGTGGCAACAAATGGCGGACATTCGGTACAGATTGTTTTCAGCAGTCGCCCGTGCGCATTGATTGTACAATTTACTCCCATGTATTTACTAGTCATTACTCGTGATACTGCGTCCGTTTGGTGTATACGATCACCCGTACAATTCCAACTAAACAGAAACTACAAGTTCACTTATTCCGAATCAGCAGCTGTAGAACGACTGACAAGCCTAGGCAAGATTGGAAGTAAACTGCATCAACTGGATGATCTAATCGAAGATCGCTATCATACCTGTGGTTTGGATCCGGAGTTCCTTCTCCTTCATGGGCTGTCACCATAACTACGGAACCCCACACCTTTTTTGTTAGTATACCGCAAATGGGACTCCTATCAGGCGCCACTGTTCAGAGTATCTGGGAGCAGATTGTTACTAACAGGCACACTCCTCAAGATTCTGGAACGCGCGAGCTAAGACTCCGCTAAAAGAAAAACAAACAAGTATCATAGTGAATAAACAAGTATCGAGGATACAAAGTGATGTATTTTGATAGGATGTTAGCTATAGATGATTCTAGGTAATACTAAACCAGGTGGTAACTGGCTCAAAGATATATGTTTGGCGACGTGAAATGAATTGCTGAATGTGGTTTTAATGTCGTTGTTAAAGGAAATGGACCACAAACAATTACTTATTGGGAGCCGTGTATGATATTCATCACTCTATCTTGCTCTTTCCACAACTAGAAAATCCAGTTTCAACCTCAGGGGGGTACAGAATCGAAACATTGATATACTTGAGACGTCTTGAAAGACTGGACAAAGATCCTTACACCGAGGACGAAAGGCAAGAGGCTGAAGAGGTATGTATTTTTGTGATATACCTGCTAGAATTTCCTGCATCTATGATCACCCCCCGAGCGAACTTGGGTTTATGATTGAGTCATCTTTTTAGCTTTTCTTATATCCCCTCCCCTTCCCCTTATTCCCCAGTGTTGAGTCATGTCATGTTATGAAACCGAGCCATTAAATACTGGAATGCAGTAACGTCTTTCAAGAGGGCCCCGAAGTGAATGACATAAACATGCAGACCATCGTGTATTTAAGTGATAATTTTACAGTTGCTTGAAGTTTACTGATAGTAAAAGTAGTGGTCATCGAAATATTACATGGACCTGCGAACGTTAAAAACACTCGAAATTTCAAAAGTTCGTGTCCGTGAGGTAGCATAAAAAATACAGGGAACTCCTCGTTAGTTTTTCGACTTCGTATTATCTCATTTCATTTCGCCCCGTAACATTATACCGAATAAAGTACCGATAAGCTATAAGGCACGATTGTTTTGGTTAGTAAAAGTAGGGTTTCGCGAATTAATGTGATTTGAAAACAAGGAAGGTTCGGGATCTGCAACTAGATATATTCTTTATATGCAACGAACATATTTGCAGCAAGAATTATCACAGTCATAAGAGTACGTCTTTTGCTACCGAGTTTTTGTCAATGGAAGCGGTGCCCCTTAATGATCTGCCCACTCTACTTTCATTGTAGATTCATGAACAACGGCGTCAAGAAGAGCCAGTTCAGGTAAGTAATGGCTTTGTTTGCTCGTCATTTGGTAACAGCATATGATACTACTCAGTCATAAGTGAAACCGATTTTTACCCAAACGATTTCAATGTTCCAAGGACTTGACCAAGAAAAGGCGAACATAAACTCTGTTGAAATTTTATTTTCACCTTGGAAATAATAAATAGAGTCAGTGCCATAACCATCCTGTGGTTACGGAACTGACTCTACGTCACGTGGATGTATCGGTTGATAAATCAACAAGGGGAACATGGATAAATTTCCGACACGTACGCACATCAGTTGCCCTCTTTCCCCGGTTAACATCAGTTTTCTACAAAGGTTGTAGTGCGGGAGGGCCATCGAGGTTAGATTTAATGACGTTAGTTTATTTTCCAAGGCCATGTTGCCCTAATCTTCGGCTTGATGTGGACCTGATTGTCAGTCTGTCAAAATCTTTGATGTTTAATCTCTTAGCTGGTATGTTACTTGTTGCAAGGGTTTGTGTTAAGGAAGTCTACCCTGAAGTCAGAAAATGTTGCTAAATGAAAAAGTTGCTGAGTTTCCAGTTGTTCATGAGCAAAATTTTACATGTTTAACATGGAGTAACTTCAAGTTGCGAACAATCTCTGCAACAGATACATTTGGTAAATCCATTTAACTAGCTTCTTGGGAACCAGCAAAAACCCCGCAAAGATGGAAAACACAACAACAAATCTTAAGCCAACGTTAAAGTGCAAGAGGAGAATACCAAAGAGTAAGAGGAGAGTGCGGAAGAGCAAGAGGAGAGTACCGATCAGCAACAGGAGAGTGCAGAAGAGCAAAAGAAGTACCAAGAGCAAGAGGAGAGTACCCAAGAGCAAGAGTTGAGTACCCGAGAGCAAGACGAGTACCAAAGAGCAACAGGGGAGTGCGGAAGACCAGGAGGAAAGTACCGAAGAGCAAGAGGAGAGTGCGGAAGAGTAAAAGCAGTACCAAGAGCAAGAGGAGAGTACCCGAGAGCAAGAGTTGAGTACCCGAGGGCAAGACGAGTACCAAGAGCAAGAGGAGAGTGCGGGAGACCAAGGGGAGAGTACCAAAGAGCAAGAAGAGAGTGCAGAAGAGCAAGAGGAGAGTACCCAAGAGCACGACCAGTACCGAAGAGCAAGAGGAGAGTGCAGAAGAGCAAAAGGAGTACCAAGAGCAAGAGGAGAGTACCTGAGAGCAAGAGTTGAGTACCCGAGGGCAAGACGAGTACCAAAGAGCAACAGGGGAGTGCGAAAGACCAAGAGGAGAGTACCGAAGAGCAAAAGGAGAGTACCGAAGAGCAAGAGGAGAGTACGGAAGAGCAAAAGGAGTACCAAGAGCAAGAGGAGAGTGCAGAAGAGCAAAAGGAGTACCAAGAGCAAGAGGAGAGTACCCGAGAGCAAGAGTTGAGTACCCGAGGGCAAGACGAGTACCAAGAGCAAGTTGAGGGTACCCAAGAGCAAGAGGAGAGTACTGAATAAAACCCGTTTGTCCTCAAAAAACGTCGACATTTTTTCTCAATAGCTGGAAAAGATTCGTGCGCCTGGTAAATGGTGCTGCATGGGATGAGATCTTAAAGTGTTAACATGTTACAGACCATAGTCTACAAGCTAGATCAAGAACTGTAGTTTTGATTTAAAGTGCAATATCAATTCTTCCAAAGTCATTATTTCTTGTTTGTACTACTGCTAAAAATGAAGGAATCGGCTATCAACAGACATATTTTAGTAATATCTGATAATCTACAAGCACGAAAGAAGATGTTGCTAGAATTAAGCTTTAGAATGATTAAAAGTTACGGAAATGAAATTTTGTAATGGTTACAATAATCCAATAATGATGACCGAGAATCCTATTTTTAGACCTTTGGAAAACTCACGTTATGCGCCTTTAGGATTGAAACATAATGTCTAAACTTGATAAAGGAAACTTAAGTAGCTGGTAAGTCCAAATTTGATAACGAGTTAAGCGAACCCTCGCCTCAATAAGACTTATAGTCAACATTTGATCTCAAGGAAAGGCTGTGTCTTGCAAATTTGCCATATTAAGCATATAAAAGGCAGTTTTATACAACTCTGCAGTAATAGGTTAGCCAACGTTTGTAAATGTAGTACGTTCTAAATTGTCAGACAGCACATGCGTTGGGTCACAGCAAATGATTAATTTTTTTGGCGCTTCACTTTCATAAGAGGGAATTGATGGTGAAGATAAACACCTACCTAAGACAATAAAATTTACTTTACACGATTTGCGAGCATGAATTTTTGTGAGCATGAATTTTTGAGAGGAGAGGATTTAAAATGCGACGTGCCAAAAATGTTTTGGGCTGGATGTTGATCTTCACGGTTGGAGGATTGGGAGCCAATGACTACAGAAACAGAGGATGTCATCAACTTAAAACACCTACAACCTTGGACAAATAGAAGTTAAGTTTTTACTAAATTTCGGTGAAAATAGAACAAATCACGTTAGACACTTGCCACATGAAAGGGTAGTAGGGAGGTCTGACATGCTAGTGTCCAAAATGCTCTTTTCGGGGGTTGGGAACCTTACATATTTCGTAGTCAAAAATTGTAGCTCAGTTGGTAAAACACGGGGTATACATGCGTGTGTCAAGGGTTTGAGTGGTGGCATTTTCTGATAGTGTCTTTTCAAAACCGAGGACATCTTCCTCAAAGTGAAACGAAAAAAGCATCGAGGAACTGTAAATAATTTTTTTTTTACTACAGAGTCATACTGTAGCACGAAACAATTGCCAGTAATGCAGGCCGGTTTTCAGAACGTTTTGAGACCCTTTTATGTCAACAATACCTTAACGTCTGTGCACTCGTCTACACTAGTCCGTTTTATGATCCGACAATATTCTTATGTAATTGAGAGAACTAAAAGAAGGATATTATGTTCAAATCAGTAACCATTTCTTTACGTGGGAACCCGATTCCAGCTCATTTATTTACTGTTGCAGTTATTGGGACGTTCACTGGGGTGGAATACTTACTTTAGCATTTTCAATTCGAATCGGAGCTCATGCTATCAGAGAGGCACTCCAGAAGCAGCAGAACCTTTTACCTACGTTGGATTATGGGCTTTAGACGTCAAAGTCAAGTATGGCAGACCATTGTCGAAATCAGAAGTCCTATCACAATTGGTGTAAAACCCCTCAGTTTATGTATATTTGTGGCTTTAAACTTGATTTGTTCACCTGATCACTTCATGACAAGATTTTATTACCGAAAAACGTCAGTGGCTAATCCAGTTATTTTAAATATATTATGTCATTTATTAGTAAAGGTTGTCATGTATTACCGCTAGTCAATGTAATGTTACCAAACTATTGTGATAATACAAAAAAATGCATATTCCTCTACGTCTACAATATGAACCCCAAATAACAGTAGCGTCTTCTCAAACAGCTTAACTAACTTAACTTGTCAGAATGCTGAGCTGGTTTCATATCGCATTTCATAACACATTTTTAAGTCTTATTGAAGTCGTCCTTTACACAACGGAAAGTTATTGTACACAATGGTTAACCGAGTAATGTTGGTAATTAAGGAAATTGATCTAGCGCTGAAAGAGGAACATTGTCTTCTAGATGCTCAAGATTTCTTTTTGATCCCAATGTATCTTTAAATCGATCGACTAGAGTTTCTGTTTATATATATATATGTATATATACTGTTTTATGACGTCATGACCGGTAGCCGGGTAGGAGAACTAGCTTATGATGTAGAATGTAGCAACTTTGAAGTAGGCTTCTCGCCTAACGATGGTCAGGGTAGATTAAGAAGTTTTGAAATTACGCGCCATATATTTAATTGCAGTAAGAAATATGGCAAACGGAGCGTCACATATGACATTTCTATGTTGCTAAAATATGTCTGGGGCCATTGCCATGCTGTTTCTCCTATGGGGCCCCATCCTTACTTGGATCTCTGCCATGCGCACTAAAAGCATATGAAAGCGTGAAAGGAACGCTGATATCGTTTCGTATCTCCAATCCACAACATTGGCATGTTCAAAGCAAAAGGCTAGGATGAATTCCAAGATAGGCCGACGAATATTCTCGCCTGATATCCCTTCATTATAAGAATAAATATCCTTTGACAACGATTAGATTATGTATGAAGAAGTATGAATGCGAAAAATTTGATATAATTTAATTTAGTTTAATGGCGTCAATAGGGTCGCATAACTGCAAGTACAGCTGTAGAACATCGTCATGGTGTAAAGCAGCTGCAACGTAGCAGGTAAGTGCTGGATGCTTTTCATAGGTCATTTGGTGACCTACGAAGTCAAGGGTTACAGGTTAAGAGGAAATGCCTGCACCGCTTAGCCTACCGCTAGTAGAGAAGGCCAATAGGTTCATGCCTAATATTCTTTTATGGTTTTTTAATTAAAAAAATCCATTGAGTACACTCTTATTCCAACACCTCCTTTATTAATTTGTGGACACCAAAAACTGATATGGAAAGAAAAATCTCTCGCATTTGGAAGTGAGTGTAAGTTAGAGCTGATGCAACGCACGTTTATCGATGTGTAACTCATGTTCATTGATTTCTATAGAACCTTTACACCACTCCTCCCTGTTAATTTGTAGGGAAATCTCCGCAGGATCGCTACCTAGCTTGTACCTTCGCAGCAGTTGTATAGACCCCAGCCTGATCTGGGAATATGAAATGAGTTTTACAATGTACCTTCCTTGTTCACGATAACTTTGGGTCAGGGCAATCTAAATGACAAGATTGGACTGCTCCTGTTTGGTTTTAGCATATTGGCTGTGGAAACACTTACTACTTTTTCGTTCTTCTTTTTTTGCTGTCTTTGTGCCTGGTGGATCCATTTTTTCTATCTTCGGCTCAAACATGTTGCATTCACCGTGACACGCCCTTCCAATCTCGTTTGAAGTGTCTTGCTTGATTTACTTTAAGATTGTTGACAGTTAATATAATCTATATTCTCCTCTTTTAGGGTACGGGTGAACTTGAAGTTATCAATTCAGATGAGGATGATTAAACCAATGGTGAAATCCGTCGTCATGTCGCCTTGCATGTGCTTTCTTAGTTCGCTGACAGGCGTTTGTATTATCAGATTTGCGCATCTGCAGATTTTCATTTGTAGTTAGGCCAGTTCGTAATGTTGTTTATATGCCATCATTGCCTTTAGTTTCATAAACTTCCATTCAAGCTTTTGTTCTTGAAATTTAACTTTATTTTCCGTAGTGATAACTTTCTACGTTTGTAAATAATGTAAATGGGTGACGCTTTCGTCAGGTTCCTTTCTCTATTTTCTTCTTAAGTATCAATTTCCTTCCCACCAACTTTTGAACTTTATTTCTGCAAGTTGAAGATCAGAGATCCAAATATCTTGTATTGAACTGATATCTTGTATAAATTGAAAAAGTAGATTTTGCCAATTCCGAACCGTTTCATGTTACAATTATATTTGCTTGCTAGTTGTAGTTATTTTGCTCGTATTTGCGTGACATTGGTACTTACCGTACCCTAGTTGCGTATACTTTCAAAGTTATAATTTCTGTAAAGAGGTTTCGCCCCGCGTTAAATTAACTCGGGTTTCACCTATGGTCAGCTTGTGTAGTGCAAACTGGTACTTAGAGATCATCTGTTGCGGATTAATCGATATGAGATAAGGTTATCTCGCAGTGTAACTCCCAAGTAGCGTTAAAGAGTTCTATGAAAATTGCTACTTTCAAACTCACTTGCCTTCATGCACACGCACAGTAGCATCATCAATAGCTTTCTCCAATTGCTTTATTTTCTCACTTACTTTTAGTAGGTAAATTGGCCTCTTTTTTCTCACATATTTGATTGCCAACAGTTCTTCATTCACCTTTATCTTTTGCTTCCTTACTCACAGCATCAAAGTTTAACACTCCTCAGTCTTATCTTCCAAAGGTGCCTTTGTGCGATAATTTTGTTTTAGATTTTGGTGCGCTTTTTATTGTAAATCCACATGCTCTGAATTTGTGCGTGCACTATATCGAACAAAACCCATCGAACCCGCCTACGATGCGGGGTCGGTTTTAACTACGTGGAGCCGAGGGTGAACCCTCGATAGCTGCGCGTACATTGCAAAATTTTATCCCGTGTAAAGTTTGCTCCTGGTTACTGTATGTAGTGTAAATGCATTCCAAACGATAATCTTGACATAATCGCAATAAAAGTATCTAATTTCTCCAATGTTATGAAGGGGTAGCAGGAAATGCGTGGCGAAGATCTGAGATAGTTTAAATACATTAACTCTTTAAAGATAAAATGCATTCCAGTTCTACAAACTCGAATGCTAGTTGATTTTGCTGTGTCAAGCGGGTTAACCTTTCTTCTGAGAAAACGAATGAATGTCATAAAAAAACCCACGAGAGTATTCGTCAGAGCTCCTACAAGCATGACAAGCTTGTTGTATCCACTCTATTTTACAGTAAATGGCTCCTCAAGGCTTTCATGAAACGAAGGTTTACTCCAACAAAGAATCGCTAAGGCGTAAGATGACGCAGTGTTAATGTAAAGCTGTTTGTATTAAACACCTTACACAACAAATTCCTGCTGGATGCATACGTTTACTCACAGTGACTCGCTTGTACCAACAGAAATTAACCTAATGGATTACAGAAGTACTCCCTCCAGTATAGCGCGAGTTGATGAGGCGTCTATGGGCTCTCCACTTGGCCCAACACCTGCTCTTATCTATGTTTGTTATCACGAGCATTTTCTGTCCAACGCTTTACGCATTGGAAGGCGTCCATGTCTTTACTTACAGCACGTGGATGGCTCATTTACAATGTCCAGGACATAGGGAGACGCCGGTGAATTTTGAATGCCATAGAAAAAACAAATAATTTGAGACATATCTAGATATTATTGTAAAGAGGCAACCCCTCCCCTACCCGAATCTTCGTCACATCTGTTTACAGCAACCCCACGCCGGGACTCCTTGAGCCCTAGATCATATAACATCAATTTTAGTTAAATTCCTGCTAAACAGAGTTTAAATTACGTTTTTGCTCTAAAGGTACAATTTCTGTCAGTTTGATATAATTCGCCAGTTATTTAGGGATAACGGGTACTCAAAGAAAAGGTTTCGAGCGTATTCATTCTTACAGTTACAAGGTGTACGTATGACCCCTTTATAGGTCCCGCTAGTTTACCGGTATACCTTCGCTTGCCGTCGATTCTTTATGTCTCCACCCAATATGGCAGGCAGATTAAGAATGTCACCTCCAAACATTTTATTCTCGAAACCTACAGTTTGTTTGCATGTTCCAAAGTTTCTATACTATAAGCTATACTACCTTGCTACCTAACTACTCTACGTGGCTACCTACATATTTAAGCACCTCTCTTACTAACTACAATACCTGAATACCTACCAAATTACACTGCCCAACTAAATTCATTACCTACCTAACAATCTACACTACCTGCCTCCTTAACAAACTGCGGTACTTATCTGCCTACATGTCTACCTTCCCTACCTGCCTACGCGACCTGTCTAACTAACTATCTACCCTATCTGACTACTTACCTACCTAATCTACATAGCTACCTACCTGTCTACCTGCCTACACGACCTGTCTAACTAACTATCTACCCTATCTGACTACCTGCCTACTCTACATGGCTACCTACTTGTCTACTCTACCTATCTACCTGCCTACGCGACCTGTCTAACTAACTATCTACCCTATCTGACTACCTGTCTACTCTACATGGCTACCTACCTGTCTACTCTACCTATCTACCTGCCTACGCGACCTGTCTAACTAACTATCTACCCTATCTGACTACCTGTCTACTCT
>JAAAKL020013984.1:0-12184 GCA_010016065.2 Carybdea cf. marsupialis auct. non (Linnaeus, 1758) | reverse complement strand
AAGGAGTTGATTTTAAGTAAGCAGTTTGATACTTGTTCCGAAATTGGTTTGCATTTACTAGTCCCCCTCGGCAAATCTTTGTGGATCATAAACCCTTTGTCATGTTGGAGGCAAATGATTGGAGTCGATTGCTCTCCCTAGCCCCAAAGGTGTCCGCTTCTGTCTAAATTATGACTTGAACGTTTTAATCACAAGGGTTCCTTAATACTGCACCAAAATTCTATTTTAATGATTTCCCTTTACAAGTCATGGCATGCGGTTGATATCAAACAAGGCCTTATACATAAAAAAGGACAGGGTAGGAGAGGGGGATGTAAGAGCTGTTGACTTCACTTAAATCATCTACCATACCTGTAAAAGTATGAAGAATGAACATAAAGGTCGTGATCATTTGTCTCAAAGACATTTTTATGTTTGCAAGACTATGATTGTTATTCAAACAAAAACGAAACCAGGAAAGGCTTGGAGAATTAACGACCATCCCCTTCTTTACTTTATTTGCAAAAGAGTGAATTTTCTGGGATCGTGGGATTGAGTTATGTCTTCTTCAGACAGGCTACCAAAAGGCTGAAACAGTTCTGTGCTTTTCAGGCATTGAGGTAGGCATTTGTTAAAATAAATGCATTCTTTTGACGTGTTTTAAAATATTCTGTTATCTCAAAATTATAATTCTGTTCAGAAAGGAGACTTTTATATTGTTCCTTTGCCAAGAGCGAGTTTCTGGTTCTATTAGTGTTTAAAAGTAAATGTCAAGTAGCTGGAACCGATTTATGCTAATACTGTGCCTTCCTTTCATTTAACATGAACAAAGAAACTAATTGCCTGCATCACTGTGACGATTACTGTCAAATAATTATAGCCCTCTAAGGTCCTGTGGTTTGTTACAATAAGTCATATGGTCAGATTTCCAAGGGGGCTAATTAGGTCTTTAATGCTCAAAATTTATCAGTAATAATGGACTCCAGCTTGTCATTTCTTAAAACAAAAGCTTTGTGTTTCGACCAAGAAATTAAAGTTGACATTATGGTTTGTGTGTGAGGATTTAAATTTTGACGAGATAAAAAAGAATTAGGAGTACAAATATACCAATTGTTTTGCTGCATACACATAGAACCAATGGACTTTAAGTAACAATTATACAGAATAAAGGTAGTCAAGGATAAGCTTTGAATTCGTTTCAATTTCAATGATTAGTAATCAAAGTTATGTCTTCAGAGAAGATAAGAATAAAAAGGAAGGTAGAATTTGATATCAATACATACTGTGAATGTTAAGTCTCTGACCACTAAACACAAGCAAAGACAATGTTAGCTCGTAGAAGAACGTAATATTCTGTCACGTTTCGTAGGTGCTAAACTTGCATGGTTATATACTATGGTTTGTAAATGGCCTTATATTATATTTGCTTTATCGTCGCCTACTTTCTCTTCATTGAGTCTTTTAAAATATACTTGTATCCTTGAGAATAGAAGCAAATGATATATAAATTGGTCGATAGAAAGATAATGGCCCGGAAGAAAAGAGAAGGTCAGCTATGTTCTGTAAAACGGACTATCAAAGATATTTTACGTTCCAGACCCCCTAAGACGTTTTTAGCAAGAAAGATAGACCACTAAGTAGGGCCTGTATAAACAACTACTTTTAAAGATCCTTGTCGACGTATCTCAGTAAACCAAGTTTATTCAGAAATATTCAGACAAACGAGGCTTATGTATCCCTCTGATCCAAGAAGTGTTTTTGCTTGTATATGAGGGTCATTATTCCGAAGTATGTAAGTAACCATTAAAAATCGACTAAAGCAAAGATAAAAGCTAAGATTACATATCATTATTTGGAACTTATTTCAAAGTGGGAGCACCTGTCTTTGTCCGATTCGATTCAGTAGTATCAAATTTTTATTACAAATTGCTATGTTTGTCACCTATTGACAGTCGACCCATTTTAAGTATTAAGAAGCAAGAGGTAGAGACAATATTGTTAATTGTTTGATGAGGTATTTCTCTAGTATCGAAAGTTTGCTTCCATGTCTTATTGTCAGGTTCATTGCCAAAGACCCTTTTATCTGCAAGGATCCTGGGCTGATAAAGAGTGGGCTGTTAAAGAGTGGTTTACAAGTTCAAGACAAGGTATCTTACTTGATTGATGATCTGATGCCTGCCCATTATACCTGTATAAAAGGTGAAGCTTGGACCTTTACTTACAAAGGTCGAGTTACTAATTTTAACTTTTGGCAAAAGAATTTCGTACAAAGTCACTCATTCGTTTTAGGTTAATAATCAGCGAACTCAGATATAGCTCTTGATATCGTCTCATGGCAAAGTGAGCTCATATTTAATCCATTGAACTGTATATACTAACCATAATAGACTCTATATTGCACCCTACAAAGGAAGCTAACGCACCTACCTAGGACATCATTCTAAGTTCAGACAATTAAATTTCCGTAACGGACTAAGAGTTGCTCTTACGTGATGGTGCCCTCTTGCGTCAACAAAGGTCCTTTGGGTTGGTTTTCAGGATTCAAGAAAACCGATTTCAATATGTCTGTACCACCCTAATTGTCAATTAGGTCAATGTAATTAGTACTGAGTCACATTGACTAGATGGAAAAACCAGGGATATACTTCTACGAAGATATCCCAGAGAGATTTTTCTGTTAAAAAACAGACGATATCTTTCCTGGTCGTTAAAGTGACGACCTATCAAGTAAATCCCTGTCAAGCTACTAAATACATTTAAGAATTTACCAAGATTTCTTGCAAACATCCAATCACATAACATTCAATAGCAAATTAAATTTATATTGTAGATATTATTTTAGGCTTCTTTCTTGTGAGCTTAGAATAATGTCCGACTGAAGAAAAAAGTACACCAGTCGATACAGTTTAGAGCGTCACTGCATAAAAATGTGGGTTATACTATATTTTGCGGCAGCGTTATGAAATTTTTTCAATCATTTTATGTAAGATAAGGGACAGGTTGAACTACTGTATCAGCGTTTACAAAATACGATTAACGTCGCGTTAGTTTTATAAACAACACTGTCATACTGGTCGATCTTTAATCATCTTAATATTCATATCCAGAAGAACCAAGATCGACAATCGAGGATCTTCAAAGACATTTTTATGAGAAAGGCCCTAGACAAGATCTCCCCAATGGATCCAGGTGGGCTTCAAAGACTTTACATGTAGAAACAGATGGTCAAGAGGAAATATCTGAACTACGTTAGATGTGTCTATGTGTTTGATAATGTTGATGGGGGGTTTTCTTGTGTATTATACAGAAAAAAATGGAAAGTGCAAAGGGAAGTTTATACTACCGAGTTACGAATTGGAAGAGGGTTGCATAAGTTGAACATACGTCCGTTGAAATCCTGGCAATGGCGTCACTTGTGGTCCCATGGGACCATGAATATTTATAGGAGCCCATAGCCGAAATAATTTTAGAAGCTCTGGCCTAGGTAGTGCTTTTTCTTGCAGTTTCATGTAAATTAAATAGCTTACAGACATCTCTGATACGACAACTGTATGCACTAAGCAGATGCTCGGTTGTTATTAATTGCCAGCGTTAAGGGTTAAATTCTAATTTGACGCCTTTGATGTCTTATTGTAAGAGAACTATGGATTCCATGCATTCTGAAATTAATACATCGTACAAGGATAACTAAAAATATTAAGGTTAGCGCAGAAGCAACTCAAAAATTAATATATCTTGTTTCTCTGTAGATATACTGTGGATTACAGCTTTTTTTTCTCACCTTATGGTTACCCTTATAGTCGAGCGAGGCTTGTATAAGGGCCTTATTCTGCCATGGAGTGAAGCTTTTACTTAAATAGTGACATTATTGAATAAAACACCAGATTATTAATATATATATATATATCTATATTATTTGAATGTATATTGTTCGCTACGAGTATTTCTCCATGTTGATTTCCAGAGATTAGAAACACCGAAGAGTGGCATGTAATCAACGAAATACGTCACTTTTGGTATGTACCAAAGATCGCAGCCTTTACTTACTTCGTGGAGTAAGATACGAGGGTTGATAAGGCACACAAATTTACCCAGTTCTACTCCGTTATCAGTTTTTTTGCGTTCTAGGATTCAGAATATCTTTTTTAAAAAATTTTTAAAAAATGGGTACGTTTATCGATGATGGAGGATTTGAAATCATGAGTATTAAAAAGGTACGAGAGAAAATACGTCGTAACCAAGTATCTTTTCAACGGTCCTTCTCCAAGAAAAGCTTTGTCTGTAAATGTGTCAAGCAACTACTTACTTTGAGTGCTTATTGGTAACACAGGACGGTGTCAGGGGTTGAAGTAAGGCTGAAACTTATCCTAAAGTATGATAACACTCCATTCCACCAACAGGATTGGTAAAGTCAACGCCCTAAAAGATAAGCCCCCAAGTTTTAAAAATTTTAACGTCACGGCAAAAGAGATCCTATTGGTCAATGACTCCTCATCCGTAAAATTGCGGTGGATAGTCCTTTACATTTAGGTCACTGAGATGGGAAAAAAATTCCTACTGTATAACACACTTGTTATAATGGTTGCTGGCCTTATTTGACAGTGAAGTGAAGTAATATCGTAGTGTTAAGCACTTATTGTGGACCTCGAAATATCGCTCTCACTAACATCCTGGGCAAATTAAATACAAAGGTTATCCTCAAGCCTTCTTCTCATAATGTATTCTCTTATCTAGTCTTCTCTAATACTTTTGATCTGAATATCAGAGAAAGAACAATCAGAGCTGTAATGAGAAGAAGGAGAATACCGAGAAGAAGATGGAGAGATGACATGGAGGAGATAGACCTTAGCAAAATGGATGCAAGTGGCATAACATTGCGAAGCGCAGAAAGATGTGTGTAGGCCATAGCCGGCAGTGACACGACAGGTTGAGAATGAATTCGATAAATAAACTAACAATCATCAAACTCAGCTTTTTCTGAGCAAATTTCGTCTTGCGTATTTAATTCTGGGACATCTCAATAAATAGTTTTATTTGCGTTGTCAGTAGATATTTAGAGACAAGTGAAATATTTGGTGATTAACGTGATAATCAAGGACATTGCTTTAAATCGTTAAAATGTATCAGCCTACAGTCAAGTGTCAATATTTCTGTGTTAATAGTGTCTAGTTCTTTGATTATAGGAATATTTATTTGCATTAGTTGGACTGATTAAAGTATATAGAACCTCATCACATTTGCATACTAAGGCTAATTAACAGCGGATCATGAACCATCCTAACATAGTGTTTATCACTTACTATACCGTTAGAATAGTACTTTGATGTACATGCGAGCATTATTTGCCTCGTAATTCAATATGCAAATGACCAGACTTACGACAACGTGTCATGCAAGAACCTACTTTAGCAAATATGAACAGGTCATGCTCACGGAAAATATCAGTGCGACAGTATTGAGTGTACGTTCTACGTACATATTTCTTTTTCGCAGACAACCAGCACTGAATCAGTGAATAGTGCATTCTTCGTCTTTTTGTTATAGAACATAGGTAACTAAACGCTGTAAAATTAATATGTGACATTATCGTTGATACATAATCACGCAATAATTTTGTTTTATATCCTTATAAAAAGGAGCAATAGAGACAAACCCGTGACAGCGCACGAACTCGGCAATCATGAGTTTGATTAGGCCCACTTCGTGCATGACACTTGCATCGACAGCAACGACAACCACGAAAAACAAATGTGGTTTTGATTACGATCTAAAATTCTGTTGTTATATAGTCCCTTTGTTTGTTGTGAGAACAACGATGTTTATGTACCCGATGTCCCTTCAGCAAATTATAACAACCATCTTTACGACGCCTCTTCAAAAAAGTCTCTTGAAGACAGAGCGAGGGCTTTGAGTTGCGTAGTTTAGTCCCCAGTATTTATTCAGGTTACATAGCATAGATGGTTGTTCCTTGAAACCATGTACGAATGCACACAATTTCCTCTTGTAGATAATCAAGAGTGGAGAGACATCGGTTATTATCGGTTTACCTTGTGTGGCAACAATTTTGCCGTGGGTTCATATCTAAGTGGTGTCATTTAATAGTGTTGCAATTTTCAACAAAATGCATACACTATATATTCTAGGCTCTGGTTCAAATATTTTGAACGGTTTGAGAAGTTACGTTTGTAAGACACGAGGCAGAATCTCCGGTATTCCTTCCATTTGTTAATATAAGGACTACTACTTCAATGCCCATAAAAATTGCCAAAGGTAAAGATTGCACCTGGTAAACTTCAAAGTGCATCAATGCTAGTTTTGACAACATCTTAAAGTTAAGTTATTTTGAAGGTTTAAAGATGAAAGAAAAAACTGGGACAATCCTATGGATAACCTTGTAAGATAACATGTTGTGTATAAGGAAAGATAGTTTTGGCTACATTTAGCCACTGTGAATCTTCAGCAATCATCTTGTTGAAAAGTAGTTACTACTATAAATGTCAGCATCATTGTAGTCACCACCAGGAACATCAGAAAATGAATCAGTTTTATACTCGTTCTATTCTCAACTGCATACCTGTTTTCGTCATCAATATTATCATCATCACTATCGTCATCATCATCATCATCATCATTAATATCATTATCATCATTATCGTCATCATCATCATCATCATCATCTTCATCATTATCATCATTATCATCATTATCGTCATCGTGATCATCCACATCATCATCTTCGACACTATCAGGTGTAACTAGGACATCGTCATTTCTATTTCCTTCCTTCTCGCCATTCCAACCTACAGCAAATGATTGAGCTTGGCAAGAGCAAACATGTCGAGGTTTTGCACTTAACTGTATAAATATCATAGTATGTTAGAGATCTAAAAAGATTTTCAGCAGCAAAATGTTACCGAAGAGAGCGCTGTATAGAACGATCATAGTGTAAAAAACCCATGGCGCTCAAGTTACATAACAGGTCATTAGAAATCACAAGACAAGACTATAAAAGAGCCCTCATTGCGGAATCAAGTTAAAATAGACACTTGCAAAATAGATGTTCATTTGCACTTCTTAGTTGGGCTACTACAGAGATTCTGTAGCAGCATAGAGACAACAATTTGAGACGTTGGTGTGACGTAATATTGGCAACCATAATTTCGACTTTATATGTTTTCCGATCAAGCCCCGAGTTTTACGCTTCCTCCTCCTCACCAGAAAACCGTCGATGTACTGACTAAACCCTCTTGAAAGTTACGAAAGACGTGAGCTTACTCAAAAATTGGATTTCTTCTAGAGTATTTAAACTTTTTAGTGGCAGCATTCCCTGACGTTGGTAAAGGTATCCGGGAAGATGAAGAAAATAATTAAGTCCTCTTCTTACGTTACCTTTTATTCCTATAATACGATGTCCTAAAGCTAGCATTTCCTGCGATAAGTTTGAGGGCCCTCCCAGGTTTCCCACTCCCTATAGATAGCATTCTAGCCCTCTACAAATCACATAATTCCAATTTGCCACCGATTCAAAGTCTTCGATTTCGAAGTGTTAATCGTCACAGCAGTACTGTGATTGAAACGACGACCTTTTTGATGACAAATTATTCTAAATATGTGCTCATTTGCTAAACCAGCAGGTAGTATGTAATGTCTAATATCAAACAAATGACTATGAGAAGATTGGTCAAGTACCCCGGATAATACAATGTCACTAAGCACTTATCTTAAATAATACCAGCGGTTTCATTATCTTTTTTCAAAAACAGATCAATTAAGAATTGAATCTAGAGGATTTATTACCCTTTTGCTCTGGCTCATCAAAGGAACCACTGCAAATTTTTTATCAAAAAGGAAAGAATATCCTCTGTACTGACAGACCACCCTATACTGATCTTTCAGTCTAACCCAGACGATGACTGTTTGAGAAGGCATTCCTTATACAATGGGATTTAAGCCAACAAAGTTCACATTTAATGCCTAGAAAATTGTTATAACCACTATCATTACCAATCGTACACGTATGTTGACGTCCACAGAACCTAAGAACGTCTACCAGTTATCTGTAACCAAGCCGGTAAGTCTCTCAGAAATTGCAATAACTGATATTTCCTCGGTTTCTCAGATCTTTGAGGTTATCATAAGAAGTTCCTACTATAATTAGGTTTCGAAGTGTTTACCTAATTTACCTAATAGTTGGTGACCCCAGCGATATCTACAAAGTTAGGAGGGACTCAAATGTCATGACTAGACTGAAGATGTTTACGTTTAATCTTTCATAACGAATCAAGGACCCGTCACACGAGTGTCACAATGAGTTATAAAATTGACATTAAGAAGCTTCCCTATGTATACAATCTCAAGACACTGTTTAGACTTTCCTCAGCAAATAAAATCGGATATAAGATTCAACAGAATAAATATTTCAACTTAGACGAAAGCTCGTCGTTGTAATCCTACCAAAGCATCATTGTAGACTTCTGTTTGCTATTAACGAGGGACGGAAATGCGGGTCGTGTATTTCGCTTGCCCTTAGCGTGTCCTGTTTAGAGAAACGTAATGACAATCCTTTACGAGTGTGGAGTATAATGGAGCTCAGGACTCCGTTTGCAAATTGAGTGACAATTCCCCCTGGCAGAGTCCCTATTAGAAAACAAAGTCGCATCTTTAAATATAAGATAATAAGAAGTGGTTTAGAAACAGACATTAATCAGATCAATGGTTAAGAGGATTAGAATGAAATTATGTATTGAAGAGTACCTCTTGATCCAAGTCAAGTTAGAGGCTTGATTAGCTGCCCTTTATACCACGTGCACCAAGTTTCCTCAACTGATTATTGTCCACAGCGGGGTAAATCAGCCAGTGACAGACAGGTTGAAGTTCTCTGTGGAGATTCTTCAGTCCATTGTCTCAGGTTACATCTATTCTACCGGTTTTTTCCATGAAGAAGTTGGCTCATTGGAACCTTAAACTGGTGACTTAATACACTGATCCTAGTGAGATCCTTTAATGAAGGCATTATCGAGAGTGGACAGTGCTGATATGTGTTAAGTGGCTTGCCTGATACAATGTAAATGCTAGTACATCGTATCTTGAAAGATCGTTGCTCTCTACTTGGAAGTGTCTCTCAGCTGTAGAAACTCTAAAAGATCCTCTTCCCCATTCTGTACAGATCTTTGGCACTTTATACTTTAGGGAAGGTGGACGAGATACAAAGTAAACTAGTCCTGAGGCATTACCAAACAAGTAAGACTACGGCGAATAGATATCACTGGATTAAGGTAGGCAATTAACTAGATTAGAAATAGCGTTAAATTGTCAAACACAAACGGATAGACCACTATAGTGTTTCAATTTGGGATAATTGCAGATACTGGTTTGTAGCCATCGTGTGGCCGTAGCCAAGTTTCAGTGATAAACTCTACTCATAATATCTTTAAAGATACTATCTTGTGAAGCTTTTGTCATTGTGGAGCGCAGTTACGTTTCAATGAAATGTCAAGTAATTAGTGTTGAAATAAACAGCTCAATTGGTTGTGGAGTTTAACCTTTTCATGTGAAGAATTGCCGAAGACGACATGAGGAATCGTCACTGATCAAAGAGCTGGAGTTCTTAGGAGATTTTAAATATTCTCTTGGATAACAAGTCTTAAGTTATTTACATTGGAAAATACAGAAATGACTTCGGTCAAAAACAAAAACTTTTCTGTTGATTTCCTTCTCGGACAGAATCTTAGAAGCAACGAGAAGAGTGTCAAGGAGGAGCCAAGTTTAAATGGATGTAGGAAGGATAAAGAATTAAACGAAAGAACATGGATAAGCAAAAGTGAAGAGAAGGAGAAAAATACGCAGTTTTATAGCAAAGGTAAGAGTTGTTTTTTATAAAGAAACCGGTGATACATTATAGCATTACTATAATCTTGAAATTAACGAGTTACACACTATGACGCCATTGGTGTATATATTCAGAGAACGACAATTTTATTTGCTCAGTAATTTGTTGAAGGTATTAAAACACTTACAGTACATTCATCTATGTATCAATGCATCGTTCAATAATGTTCGACTAAATAAATGCTAATAAAAGTGAGTGAAGGTGAAACAGCTCCTTAAACAAAACGTTTCTGTTAATGATGACCCACCTTTTCAGACTGTCATGGTCAAATGTTTCTAAAGAGCTTTCATTTTGTTAGCCAGCTCTAAAATAATGACGAGATCCTCATAAATCAACAACATGGATGTTTTACGATGCATTTCAGGATCTCGCTTTATACAACTTTTGTTTCCCCTCATTTGATATCGGTTCCCTACTTTTGTTTCTTTGTTGTGTATAAGTGTTTGTCACCTCTACACGAAGGCAAATATATCACTTTAAATAATTACTTATAGGTCATGGTTTACTTACTACGTTCTCTCTATTACCGATATGATATCAAAGTTCCGAAGGAAGGGTGAAAATTGTTTGTAATAATTGTGCGATAACTTCAGTTGTTACAATGAATTACTTCTCAAAATACTACTACTACTATTACAATTTACTTCTCAAACGAGTGCTATCAGATTATTTATAAATAAAAAATCTGCTCAAAAGCTGGTAACTTTGCTGTTCACAAACTTTCCTAGAAACCGTTGGAAATGAAATACGCCTAGAGGAGTTCTTGGATCACACAGCTAAATCTTTTACTCAAAATTGTAATACAAATCAATTAATCTACATGTACTCGGCCCGACTTCGATAAACACTTCTTCAAATTTAATTCCTCATTTTTGATATCATTACGACAGTTTCGTGGGTACTATGTACTGAGATGTTACTACAAGACCTTAGAGTAACCCTTATTTTCATTCTATGAACAAGAAGTGTCCCTTTAAACACATTAATACCATTTTACGATAGAGGCATACAACTAACCTTTTCTTATCTTGGTTGTCTCCACAGACACATTATTTCTTTACTTTATTTGCCATAAATGGGTGTGCATTATAAAAATATATACTCTACATTTGAGTATAATCGAAGTGCAGATATTCGTACTATATCTATCATTTCACAAATTGTCTTCTTTACCAGAAAGTATTGTAAAATTTGTTAGTGTAAGTGTATGTTTATTGCTTAAGTGAATTTTGAACCTTTACGAAATTCTAATACGTCTTTTATAGTATCATCTTTACATTTATATGTTTGTTCAAACTGGGAATCAGTTGATGGTTTTTGTAAGGGTTAGCTCCAAATATTTTGTATTTGAGGGAGTATAAATGGCAGAGTTGGTTTTGGACTGTATGAAAAGGTTTTAAGGGACTTTCGATCGTCACAAGTACTTAAACCATGTCAACTGTGCGATTTAGTGAGATCAAGAATCTTTCCTACATTAAATTTGGCTTGAAAACTCCTTTTAGAGTTACTGATAAATGGAGAAACGCACTTACAGTAAGATGCTGTTCTGAAATGCAGAAAACCTGGCATACGACTTAAATCTGTATGACTCATTTTCGATAAGCATGCCAAAATTAAAGAACTAGTTCATTTTTCGTCATGCTACAAAAATTCATCTCTTTTCATAGTCACTACCAACTTTTAACACTTCCGAATTAAAATAGCTACTTGATAGCGTATA
This sequence comes from Carybdea cf. marsupialis auct. non (Linnaeus, 1758), assembly GCA_010016065.2. NCBI lineage: Eukaryota > Metazoa > Cnidaria > Cubozoa > Carybdeida > Carybdeidae > Carybdea > Carybdea cf. marsupialis auct. non (Linnaeus, 1758). The sequence goes on along the minus strand of JAAAKL020013984.1, from coordinate 596 downwards.
TCCTTGCAAAATATTTGCTCAGTGAATATTATACAATGCATGGGTACCTTTAAGATACGCATTTTGTAATCACATGTATTACAGTCCTTGTTCAACAGATTTAAAGATAAAAATGTTGCCAAAGAAGTGATATTTACTGTAAAGACAATATTGTGTAACATAAAACAAATAAACTTAAGAATCTAAGACTATAGGGTATTTTGCAAATTCGGTCTTTCCAGTTACTGCCTAGAAGTTGGAATCAATTGTTTACTCTTCACCAAGAGTTACAGATTAATAAGAACATGTACTACTCGCATATTTGTTGGCATTATAAATCTTAGAAATGTATCCTGAATCAGACCATTCATGAAGAGAAGAAAAGAGCTACGCAATCCAGTAGAGATGCCAAACGTGTCCTGGATAAAATAGTTTTCAACCACAACATGAAAGTTTAGGCATCAGTTGATCAGAAGGCAGGAATGTCAAAGCTGTTTAATTACAAGAGTAAAGGAGAAATTTATCTGTATCTTGCCTTTTGTTACGTTATTTGATGGATCATATAATGACTTTCAGCAAGTGGCTAGATTGTGTACTTGGTTGAGGTAACTAAAAAA
>JAAAKL020013983.1:0-12186 GCA_010016065.2 Carybdea cf. marsupialis auct. non (Linnaeus, 1758) | reverse complement strand
ACATTTGGGAGCCTTTTTTCTCCAAGACATGCAGAGCCTTTGCCTTATCAGTCTTCAAAAGCTGGCCATCCGGGGTTCAAATATGTTTATCATGTCGTGAGTCGTAGGGCTTTTGGGTGTTTTTTTATGACTACGTCTCACGACATGATAAACATCTACCGTCTGAATAAATAACTATTTAAGCAAAATTTGGCTGGAGATTTTTAAGGAGTACCATCTCATGAGTCAGCAGATCACTATTAAGATTTGTGGAAGACAAATTTTCAATATGGAACTTTTTATGTAACAAAGCTAATCGACCAGTTCTAGGTAGGTCTATCCTAGAAAGTAAACAGAATGCGACAGGACAAAAAATAGGCAGTGAACATTTTTCTGTGTTTATATGTTCATAATGGAAAAAGTGGATTAATTTTTAAAAAATGAAAAGGGTGATGACCTATTGATATAAACATTTTATTGTATAGGTAATTGAAACTGTTGATCTTCTCTTTATAAACATTTGAAAGAAAAATGTCTGACTTATGACATTTTAACTTAAGTAAGCATTATGGTCAAAATAATGTCAAATGTTTTAATGTTCTTTATAGATAAAACATTTACATATATATTTATCAACGCCCATGCCCAGGCCGAAAGTACTCCTCCAGTCATGACAAGCGAAACCAGAGCCAGTATCGAAACACTAAGAAAAAACAAAGCTCCTGGAGAAGATAACGTCTCAGCCAGCATCCTCCAAGATGGTGGAGAGCGTATAGTTGAGCCACTCTCAGAACTATTCGACAGGTGCCTCACAGAAGGAAAAGTACCTAATAGCTGGAAAAATGCCTCTATGGTCCTGCTTCACGGGAGGGACGACAAAACAGACTTGAACAACTGCCGTCCCATCAGCCTTCTTTCCGTGATTTACAAGGTTTTCTCCCGTATTCTACTGAAAAGAATGCTAACCTCCTTAGATTTCACCAATCAAGGGAGCAGGCGGGACTTAGAGCCGGGTTCCCTACCATTGGCCATCGCGTTGTGAGTCGGCTGCAGGAGAGGGCTGGAGGGTATCATATCCCTCTTTGCTTCGCTTTTGTGGATTGTGAGAAAGCCTTCGTCTATATAGAGTTTGCACCACTATTTCACAGCCCGAGAAGGCCGGGGAGTGGACACATCCTACATATTCCTAATCAAGGACCTCTATAGTGGTGCATCAGCAACTGTCAGGTTGCATCAAAACAGTGACAGGGTCGGATTGAGGAGAGGAGCTGGACCGGATGACGGCGTCTCTTCGGGGCTGTTTGCGTCATGCCTACAAGATGCCATGATAAACAAGATCCCTTGGGAGAACAGAGGCATAAACATTGATGGTGAACATATCTGCCACCTTAAATTCGCTGATGACATTATCATCATAACTCTAATCCACGATGCCTGGCAACCAGTCGGTCTGGGTATTCACCTGGGAAAGACCAAGGTCGTGTTTAGCAAGTACGCCGCGCCTGCTTCTGTCGTAGTTGGGGGGCGTGCCATTGAAGAGGCCGAAACCAATTTAAGGAATCCAAGAAAGGGTTCCTCGTTTCCGGGTGAATCAAGCCCTGGAAATAAGATAAGATATAGATAAATCATTGATCAGTTGATAGCGGGTGGAATTGGGCGTTTCAGGGCTACTTTAGATTGCCGTTAAGGCAGGTGAATGGGTTCTTCATGCGGCACCACAGTTCATTGGTGGTCACATTCGTTTTTGTGGTACTGTATTCGAGACAGAATTATTGCCAACAAGACAACTGAATGAAGAGGCGATGCTGCTGAGGTGGTGTAGTATAGTGCTGTGCGTAAGCGTGTAGAAAATTCTCTATCCAAAGGAAGCTATGGAAATGAAGCATTCTACTAATCGATGTGCGGAGGTCATACTTACTCATTGTCATAGAAGGGAGTGTCATTCACTAGATCTTTATGTGTTTGAAGGGTCACGTAGTGAGCATTGGCTTTGTTGAATTTTTGGAATTTAGTCTCGGAAAATCTCGGAAGTGGGTTGAATTTTCTTTCTTGTTTTCATTGGCTGTTCTCGCGTGGTGTCATCACATATTGCAAGTTCCACAACAATGTTGAAGGATATATTGTTCTTGCGTGGTGTCATCACATATTGCAAGTTCCACAACAATGTTTAAGGATATACTGTTCTCGCGTGGTGTCATCACATATTGCAAGTTCCACAACAATGTTGAAGGATATACTGTTCGGCGTTTACATTAACATTTCCCCTGCATGCAAGGCATTTGAATCATAAATGTTGCATAGTGAGAGAGTCGTTGAATGGTGAGATCTTTGGAGATCTGGATGATTTAAATTCTTCAATGGGAAGAAATTTTTGCATTCCTAAAGACAGCGAACTAACACCAAAAAGACAGAATGGGGCAAAACGTTCTCTAAAGCAATGAGCGATTGGAGCTTATTGACGAGCGAGATAAAGAAACCACTTGTCTTTAACAGTTTTTGAACGCATAATAAATAATTTTTATTGAACCGTTTTAATCTTAAAGGTGGTTTTTAATATATCTATTCAAATAGTTTTTGTACTTTTAGAGGACCCTCGTGATTGCTACCTCCGAGAGATTGGAGATTGCTCGTGAAATATCAAGATATATTATTACATAACTATTACTCACGTTTCAGTGCAATGAAACTAAGAACTTTAATCTCTGCTGAAGCATTAGAATGCTCCCGTAGACTCCATTTTGGACACATAAATCCAAAGCTTAGGAAATCATGTTAACCATCAAACGTCAAACACAGTACCGTGATTAACAAGCTATAATTCTAAGCTTGCTTGCTTAAATATGTGAGTTTAGATATTCTATTACCTTTTTTATTTCAACTGTTTTACGCCAGTGAAGTTCTTAATTTCGTTGGTTAACACGGAACCACATTAACGATTAGCAACTATTGATTGCTATCTGGACTAGCTGGAGCTTCTGAAGCAGAGAAAAACACGGAGATCTGTGGTTAACACGGAACCACATTAACGTTTAGCAATTATTGATTGCTATCTGAACTAGCTGGAGCTTCTGAAGGAGAGAAAAACACGGAGATCTGTGGTTAACACGGAGCCACATTAGCGATTAGCAGTTATTGATTGCTATCTGAACTATCTGGAGCTTCTGAAGCAGAGAAAAACACGGAGATCTGTGCGCAGGTACATTTGGGACTATGCAAAATTGATTATAATAACATAGTCTCAGGTTAGTTAACGAATTGAAGCTGTCATAAAAGGCCAAATAGCTGTCGAGGTCATGGAGACCCAATAACCAGATCCTCAAAACTCGAATCTCTTATAAAATATACAAATATCTATCCAAGACAGAAACATGTGGCTAATGAGAGGGACCAAGGGCAATACCCCTAGAAAATGGCATATTGCTGATGTCTTGACATTTTAGTATATCAGACTTACGCTATCCCATGAGAGATTCAGTACGCCCTGATGTTTCCTGCTGGTTACAGGTCTAGATCTAAGAAGGAAATGGTTCCCCTTACAAAGTACTGAAAATGAGTCTCAGTATTTTTCTTTGCCTCCTGTGTTTCCTTTTAAAACCTACCATCGTGTAAACAAGTTTGTATCTCCTTCTTAAAGTGAAAGTGGCTTATCTGGGATCTGCATCTACATTCCCCTTAGCAAGTCACAGGATTTTTTTTCCAGTTTGGGACGACAGTGAGTGACATTATTAAGATTACTTTTGATTTCTTATTCTAGATTCGAAACCTCGTCAGACGTGGGCAGCTTGAAGCAAGTATCGAAGAGATTTTTGAGACCAAGGTGAGGGATCTGACCCTAAAGAAAGACCCAAAGTTCAGATGGTGTGCCCATGTGAGTATATTTTGTTTCTCAATTACTGTCGCATTGTCGTGGGTCTTACCAAGAAGACCTGAGTTGTTAACCTTTAATTACGACCACCATTCTCAGCTAGAATATTTCGGCCCAGTCTCATGTTACTACTTCCGTAACTAAAGGTACATAAATTTCTCGTGTTTATTATACTGAGTAAAAAGGAAAAAACTAAAATACTATCCAATGAAATTCAAGCATGTAAAATCCTAAAATACGTTAATACGTACGATTACAAATACCTACAACCCCCATTGGATAAAACACCTTTCCGTTCCGCTGTCCACGTTCCAGTTTCAAAAGCGAGGCTGCGATGTAAATTGCCAGCTATAGGAGCTTATTTATAATCGATGGTAGCGGACAATTACTGTTTAAACTGTGAAATAACAAAGGTCAGAAAACTAGTGCGTAACTGCCAAGAAAACACAAAAATATGTGCATCTCATACTATCACTATACTGTTGTCGCATGTTTTCACAAGACATGTTTTCACAAGACAAGTTGTCACAACGCATGTGTTCACAAGCCATGTTGCACAAGGTATGTTGTCACAAAAATGTAGCATGATTTTCTGAAGAGATGAAATTGAAATAGTAAGTTTGAATAGATCCTAGAAAAAACTAAATTATCTCACTAACAGGAATAAAACCCGGTACCCACGCTTTACTCGCGAGTGTCCTACTAACTGAGGTACATGAACTTCGCTGGTTGCTCCATTCAATATTTTGGTGATTGTGAATGTTCGGCTAGGAGTCCTTTTATGTTCCAGTCGCATGGCGCAGGGAGGCTGTTTGCCAATGTGACTGTCCGCTAAATACGATTACATATCTCTTACCAAGCTCGCCATGGGGGGTTGCCTCCCTGCGGTATAGGCATAACAAACAGAGATGCGACAAAGAATGACTCAAAATAGGATAGGAAAATTAACGAAGTGTGATCCACATTTCCTATATTTAAGTATTAAGTATTATCAAAAGTTAAATGATCATAAAATAAGTCCAATACTTATAGTTTAAACTCACAGCCTTTCCTGATTGCTGGTTCTGACGATTCTTCAATTTGTTATTTTTCCACGGTCTTTTTTGACAGACCGTAATATCTCTCAATGAACAGCGAACACGGCACGTTCTTCTTGATATAGCACACCAGGCTGAACGCCGTCCCAATCCCAAGTCCTGGAGGGCGGACTCCTCTGGGAAATACACGGCAATGACTGGAGGCTAGACGACGAGTCTTCTTCCTTCCACTACTCTCTTTCGACCGGGAGCTTCTGTTACTGCTTCTGTTAAGGTGGCTGGGGCTCCTTATTACGAAAGATTCATCGTATCCCCCAGCTATTTCAGCCAGCTTGTGCTGTTACGGAAAGTATTCCCACTGTTTTTTTCCGAGTGCCGTTAGCGTCTCAGCACTGACACGATAAAAATGCCCACGTCCTATTTCACAAAGTTTTTCTTACAATTGAAAACAACATCTTCATGGCATCCTAGCACCGTCTAGGAACCAATTTCGCAATCTTGGATAATAACCATTGGTCTAGATGTTGTGCTTTGTAGACCCCTCAGTTTCTAAGAAGTAATTGGCGGCTACGTACAACGTAATTAATTGACTTTCAGAAACTGCTATGTAAAGCGACCGGTATTTTATCCTCCTGTAGCCAATTTCATTGCACGTAATACAGTTACATGGTGACTTGAAATCTACGCTGTTGTTCTGAGGTTATGATATGGTTCCTATATATATAATATGGTTCCTATATATATAATATCGTTCCTATATATATAATATGGTTCCTATATATATAATATGGTTCCTTTACGTATTATATAGTTCCTATATATATAATATGTTTCCTATATATAATATGGTTCCTATATATATAATATGGCTCCTACATATATAATATGGCTCCTACATATATAATATGGTTCCTACATATATAATATGGTTCCTATATATATAATATGTTTCCTATATATAATATGGTTCCTATATATATATATGATATGGTTCCTATATATCCTACTTCATACGCTACTGTCCGAAAAGCGCCACATTTTCGGATAAAATAAGTTGATCAGCCCGAGATGGTAATAGTCACCCACCTCTTTTTAACGTGATAAAGAGATTAACACTATGTATCTAAGAGATATCAAACACTTAGATCATTTTTTGATCAAATTGCAAACTTTAAGATTATTTTTCAAGATCCGTTGACTTTTCCTGTCTCTTATATTCCCCACCTCGGACATTTATATTTCTATCTTGAGCCCTGAGTGACTCACACCAATCGATATTCTTCCCAAATACATAAGACGTTGTCTCTTAACCAGTATATCTGGTAAGGTTTCGTTGTCTGTTGACCATTGTCAGTAAACATGAATCCACCAGGCCTTAGTCACTGAATAATCAACAGAAGCCACTTTCATTGATGAGTTCCTATGTAGTTTTTCTTTTTACCTTCAACAGTGTCCTGAAAACGGTTTCATTTGGGATGATCCGCGATCACAGAAGATGATTTGCCACAAATGCTTCAAGTCCACATGCTTCCAATGCCACGAGAAGGTACTGTTCACTTTTTTACTACTTTATAATCGTCACAGTTCAACTTAACATGCAATTTATATTGAAATGATAAAATGAAATGGTTTCGTCCGGTCGTAAATTATTTTTTAGATAGGATCATTTGTATGTTTTGAGGACGTTTTTTCATAATAACCGCTGGCATCAATTACTTCAACGTCATTCTCTCTTGCGCAGAGTTTTCTCGATTTCCTCAGAGGATTCTCCTTGTGTTTTGTTTCGCACCAGGCATATTCGACTGTGTAGGTTTCCATTATTTTGTAGCGTACTATGGGTCCTTATCTTGTTTAACGTGTTCCAATAGTTACCGCTTCTCAATTCTCATTATTACGTTTAGACGCCATTTTACGTAAATTTCTATAGATCCTATATTTGGAAACTGAAGCACTCCATCACTCCAGGTTTTTAATTAAAGTTTAGGGAGATTTGACGCTTGATATATGATATGTGATATATATTTCTGATATTTTTTATTCTAGTGGCAGCCGCAGCATGCCGGTATCTCTTGTGAGCAATTTCGTGAGTGGAAAGAAGCTAATGACCCTGATTATCTGAAAGAGCAAGCTGCTGACCTGGCTTCACAATTGGCCAGGCATGGCATTAGTAAGTTCTTCTTCACACATATAACAGCATAATTGCCTTTGCAGGTGACGTTATGAGAATATGCCTTTGACAGCGTTGTGTTAACGACCCATAAGAGATCGCCATAGCACCTTCAAGGATCGGACAAAGAAGAGGTCTTTGTGTGCCATGCACCTTGGCTTTTGATAGTATTCCGTACAGCAACTCCAAAGTACCTACTTAATATTTGCCGACCTTTGTGTTTATTTTCATTTCTTTTTTCGTGACAAAGTTACTGTACTAGCACGTTTAGAACCCCGTCATTGGAACCACCGCTTAATTATTTACTTTTAGAGAATCATTACTAACTTTGCGATTTTTATAGCAGCAGCCCTGTTACTACATAATGTACTCCCAGTGTCAGATTTGTAAGTCATTAATTTTAGCTGCTTCGTATTTGTACTTATCGATTAATAGCAGTGCACCACCGTCCCTCCTGCTACCCTCCAATATAGACACGATAAGCTCTCTTTCCTGACTTACTTTGCCTTATGCATCACAAAAGGTATTGAATATTTGGCCGTATTGTTACTGTAGTTATTCTGCACATCTGTTCGACTTTAGTGAGAGTTTTTCAACGGTGTAACCTATCGACTTATCACCGTTAGATTTTTTTGCTGTAGGTAGGTTGAAGTCATTACGTATGTTACATTTGTGCCGTAGGGTGTCCAGAGTGCAATTTTACATATGACCTTGCCAGAGGAGGCTGTATTCACTTTCGATGCCTTCATTGTGGATTTGAATTCTGCAGTGGTTGCTTTAAGGCATTTAGAAACGGTGCTGTAAGTAAACTTTTAAACTTTTATAACAATAACAATTAGATACTGGATGCTGTGACGTTGACTTTTCACATATGGTATGTCAATGCGGTGCATAACAAAAAGACACGCCCTTAGTTGTAATAATTGCCTCCAGTTCTTTACAAGCTTACATGCCCCATTACTTTGAAGGTCAACGCCAGCCCCTCAGCATTAATCTCCCATTGTGTCTTTACCCCTCATTGCTTTCCAAAATGAACCGGCTACTGTTTTCAAGATACTTCATTTTTAATGCATGTCATGTCTAACAAATTTGGAGAGTCCCGAATTTATGTGCGTGACCGGAGTTGATATACCTACAATTGATTGAAAATTGTAGTGAAGAAGTAGAGGATTGTGAAAATATCAAGTAAAAACGTCACCACCACCCAATTGTTGCATGCTGCTCCACCAACGGAACTATGATTACCCGGTGATAAGACAGTTCACTTTTCTATAGTTTCAACATCAGCAGGCAATACTCCACCGGTGGACATCGACACCCAGCTCTAGGCAATTTTGAAGAGCAGCCTCTCTGTGCCATCTGACTTGATCATGGAAGGACTGTCACCCGGCCCATGATGCTGTCCACAGTCCATTGGATGTTGCAAAGTTTAGTGCAGAAAAGAGGGTTTTGAAAAGATCAAGTTTGAAGAGATTCTATGGCATACTAGGATAGGATTGAGGTGGTAGAATCTAGGGAATCAATGTTAGGACAAACAAATGATAGTTTAGGCAGAAGGTTATACAAAAGAACTTGTTAGAGCAATGCAAATCATCGTTGTCGTCATCAAAATCGTTACAATACTGTTATCATCATAATCACCTTGATCCGTATCGTCGTTGTAGTCATCATAATCGTTATCAGCATCATCATCATCATCATCATCATCATCATCATCATCATCGTCATCAGTTCATGATAGCTCAGTTGGTAAAGCAGCACACTGCGATTCTGTGGGTCCCGGGGTTCGAATCCCGGTGGTGACATTTCAACTTTTCTCTAGAACCTCTTTACACTACAATTAATTATAAAAACAATCATTTAAGACCGTGGAGAATGAAACTTTGCGTAGAGTCAATAAGAAGAGATCCAGGAGATGATTGCTCCCGCATAGGACAACCCAGTTATGCCACTGGTGCTATAGTGTACAATAGTGTACCGCACTTCACTTACCATCATTCACCACATTGCACAGTTATACTTTTTTATGCGTTCTATACTATTTTCTATTCTTTCATATTCTATCCTTTACTATGCTACACTATCATCAAACCTTACTTTACTGTACCAAATTAAATGCTATACTATAGTTTGTTATACGACACACCGTACATTATACTAGAGTGGGAGGTTCTTATAAAAGACCGCGCTATGCTCAAAGACATGACTACAAGAAAGGTAGGGGGTTAGCAAACAGGTTTTATGCGCCTTTTTTCACTTGAAAATTGAACAGAAGAAACTAGGAAACAGGAGTCACAAATGTTGCATGGGACTACCCTTGTGCCCAACGGTTTATTATACTATTTTGTAGTATTTTTTCTTATTCAATTTTACCGTATTCACCACCACCCCCCCCCCTCCCATTCCGGCGGGAGCTCATATTTTACAGATCTTACAGATTCCAGAGGTTTTGTTTACAATATTAGTCATGAACCCCAAGCCGCATTTTTGGTATCTTTGATGTATGCCTTTTTGTGTGATTCTTGTTATCGCCTATCCCTCAGGGTAGCCCTTTTGATGCTTTTCCTCAAGCATTTTTATCGCTATTTCTTTTCCCGGCGAATTGTTGTGTATTAAATGTCTTGAAAAACTTGGAAAGTTTACCATTATACACGTCAGAAGCTAGCTTGCACATACTTAAGCATCCTGACAAATATCTTATCATGGTCATTTGTGTCTATGGATTTTCAACTGATTTCAAGAAGAGGAATACTGGCAACTTAACAGTTCATTCTCAATTTTAATAAAACAATAACCGCTCCCTTGCTGGGAGCTTCAAAATTTGCTAGCTCCTCCCCTCCCTCCAGTAATGTGCCCGCTCTTGGTTAGAATTAGTGCCACTCACATTCTAGGTCAAGAATGGACTTGTCATCCCTCCAGCTTTGTTGGTAGTCGTTTCACCGTCCTACTTATAATGGACGGCTTGGTTAACTTCCGCACCCTTTACACTTTATGGAGCCTCGATCGATCGATTTACCATGGAATTCTCGTATCAGTAAACCATTTTACCAGTATGACATTTCAACTGAGTACACCCGCTTACCTCCACTATTCCTGTATTCTCTCATGAAAACAGCGGGTTTTAAAGAAGTCCAGGTTTTTTCTGCGTTTTTGTCGAATACATTATAATTAATACCCCACCCAACACCCTATTTCTATACAAAATCTACTACCCGTAGCTGTATGGTAATATAATAAAGACCTATAAATTTTAAGTTCAACACAATGCACGTTTTCGTAAATAGCGCACACAAGTCAAAATGTCAAATCAAAGTATACTTTGAAATAGCTTGAATCATCGGAGCATATGAAATGACACTTCTGTGGAGACATAAGAAATGCAAAAGAAGTATGTTTACCTTGTCTATATTGCTGTGTTTAAGATGTATCAATGCCGCTTCATACTTCAGATTTTATTCGTCCTTTAGCAATGCAACGTTCATGATAGCTGCAAACTGAGAGGATTACATGCTCACCACCCACGAAATTGCTTGTATTATATGAGAGACAGGTCAACGGAGGAACTCAAAAAGCTATTGGAAGACAATGATATCGAGTTTGACACCGAGGGACCAGAGAACGAAGAAGGTTGGTTAATTTATTTCTAGCACCTTGTGGTTAGATATTTGTAGTAGAGAGGAAGCTTCTGGAATTGCAAGTCGCTCTATTTTAACAGAAACGTTGCTATATCACCCTGATAATTTACAAAGCCTGAAATGGTAACCTCTTTTAAATTTGGTTTCGGAGATATTAAAGGTAGGAGTGCTATTTTTTGTTATTCGCGAACCTCCACCACTTTTCCAAACAAACACGGTAGTGGAGTATTTTTAAATAAAAGGGTATTGAGCCGCATATTTGTTGCGTTTGCCCATGCCTTCTTAACATGCTTGGACATTGAGAGGATTGCATAGATAGATGATTTTTAAGCTATTCCACACGGCCTGTTAGCAACAGTGTATAGTAATGCACCATACAAATAAGGTTCCTCGTCAGTCGCTATCGAACAGTGTTCCATATTATCTTGGACAGTATACCTTTTTTGCTGTGCTGATTTTGTAAAGTTTAAAGTGAATATTGTGTCAAAACATGTATCTGCCGATTACTCGATACTTCCGAATTGAGACTCAATTAATTATTTATTTTAGATTAGGATGAGAAATAATCTTAATTGTTTTGAAAAGAGAAGGGCTGAAGAAGGTGGCCACTGACCTAAGAAACTGGGGAAACCAAGAATACTTGGGGTAAATTTTGGAAGGGAACTTGTCGAAAACTTTGCAAATTTTTCAAAAACTAAGGCAAATTCTAAACAATTGGCAAAATCCATGGAAATTTGAATAATGGTGACAATAATTCTGGTTTAAAGTGTGAAGATACTGCAAAGGTTGATCCTTTCTGTCCAATGTTAACGTATTCGTGTAGGAAAGTCTCAGGGAAATCGGTCCGAAATTTAAGGGGAAACCTTGAAAGCTCAGCAAACTTTGAGACGAGAGTTCCGTAGCCACCCTGCTGATACAAAAAGGGGATGGGCTGTAGTCTTTATCAGAAATTAGAAGGAGGGCTAAATTGGGTTGAAGGCAGCAAATTTCCTTAATATTTAAAGGCTGAAAATTAACCCTCGACTTCTTCTCTACCGAATTTCAATTTCTACTTGTGAAAACCCCTGATGTAATCTTTTCAGTTTGTAGGTGCTAAATCGCAGACCATAAAGGGTGTATTTTTAGGATTGCTCTTTCCACTTACGGGTTTTCAGCTGCCCATGAGTGTTTTCTGGGCCCTTAAGAATATGGGTGCAATTTTTAGAACTTGAATGCCAAATGGCGATTTATGCAGGGCCAAGATGACCACTGACCAGTGAAAAACGTGTTAAGATAAAGTGTAGTGTAAAACTATAGTGAGGATATGACAATTGTTCTAAAACTTCCTTTGAGTGACATTTTAAGGTAGCAAAGCAGACGTTTCTGCAAGGGTCTTACAACTTGCTAGTCATTCGTCATCACCATCTTTCGGCTGCTGAGGCACAGGCGACCGCAAATTGTCCATAAACCCTTCTGTTCTGTGCTATCTCGTCTATTTTGCAAATAGGCATCATATCGAGTGAG
>JAAAKL020013982.1:0-12187 GCA_010016065.2 Carybdea cf. marsupialis auct. non (Linnaeus, 1758) | reverse complement strand
TTAAGTAGGGTGTACAATTAGAGAGTTTCGATCCTTAAACATGATAGGGTTGGGTAAAATACGGAATGGAATATACACCCATGCCCCACCCTTGCAAAATTTTCGAGAACGCCTCTGGTTGTTATCCCATACTCCTGAGCCCGTACTGTAGTTACTACGGTAATTTCAAAATGTGCCTAAAGAGGAATATAGGTAAGTGCAAACTGCACGTATATACTGTTGCATAAGCAGGAAATTCGGAGAGGGTGAGGGTGGGAGAAGACCAGGAGTATAAGGCCTGATGCATCACATTGGCATCTGTGTGTGTGTCTTTCCCTTAGAAATTTTAGGAAGATTTGATTCGTATAATAAGATGTTGTTTAAATATAATCCCATCCTACCATCCAAAAATCATGCTGATATAATATTTTTAAGGTTTCGTCATGGCACTATCTCCCTCTAACATACCACTTTGGATCACATTTGTTATCCGGTCAGTAATAGAGAATACTAGCAAAGGGCCACTGATCTAAGAAAAGTCCAGTGCACTAGTCCTGAAGAAATTCATGAAAACGAGTCTGTCTTCTGGCTTGCTTTTGTTACCTGGTAACACAAAGGATTGATTAATGGCCAAAATTTGAGAAGAGCTTCCATTTAACGATTCATCTATTTGATGGATTGCGATCTTTATGAATGAGGATAAGCCTCACAGATTGTTCAAGCCCTCAAATGATCGGAAGAGATTTTGTTTGAGGCGGATTGTCCCCTGACGTCATTAATGTACAGGTCTATTCTCAGTTGAACTATGAAAACGTACATGTTTTGTTCGGTGCCTCTGATAAGATGCTCTAGAGATCATATCATAGTAACGTGATAATCTGGTAAAGTGAACAAAACAGGAGGTTGAACGTAATCATGCGGAGAAACCAAGTTTCGCACTAAAGCTTTCAGGAAAAAGCCATGTGATACATGAAATGTACTTTATTCAAATGGATGTAAGGCACGTTGAATCCAACATATATTTTGTCGTATAAGAACGTGGTTTGTATTACTATAACTTTAAACTGTAAGGGCTAGTGTATCATCAAAGTCTAGCACCGTAGATAACATACGAGTAGAATAACAGTGCTTATGTAGCTGATGAGGAATAGAAGCGGAAAGAGGAGAGACAGCAGGAGTTGATCATATTTGCAGCCGGAATTGAATAATTCAGTGACTTCATCACTTGGAGAGCGGATTTGAAGAATCTCTTACGCAGCAAGAGTCAGAAATTGGACTTGGGAAACTGTTTGAGAGAGTTTATATTACGGGCAGCGGATCAAAACAGCATTTGAAAATTGGTAAGTGTTTTTATACTACTTGTATTTGTTGATGTGCACGCAGAGAAAGCTGACAGGAGGTAAAGAAGCATCTTCGCTCAATGCCGCTAATAGACTTGTCTTCTTGGCCAAAATATAGCGGCGCCATTTGGAGTGCTACTTATTTGCATCTGACAAAAATAATAACTACGCACCTACGGCGCCAGACGCGAAGCCAGCTCTAAAATGAAGTGGGGAGGGGGAGGGAGGGGGCAAAGCCGTGCTTCATTCTGATATAAGTATAGGGCATCAGGATAGACGGATCAAAGCGAGGAAGTTGTATTGGTGGACTGCAGCTTGAAGGCAATAAAGATAAAATGTAACACAATTGTTGGTACTATAGTATTATTTACAGAAACTGAATAAAAGACTTCCTTTATGCAAATTTCTTCATACTGGTTTTGTAACTAGTTTTCGCTCGCCTCCTAACAGGGGCGTAATTGTCGGTGGGGGCTAGGGGCTGGACTCCCCAATATTTAGGGTCGAAGTATTTTTTCTCAACACTTTGATATCAAAACAGCTTTTTATTTATGTCAGAATGTGCGTCAGATGCCGTCTCTGAGCAGCAGATTTTCAACATTTCACTACTTCATCAATTTCAAAATGTATCCCCATCAATATCTCTGTCACTATTACGGTGATGCCTACGTAATCCAAGATTTTCTGTTATCTGTTTATACAGATTGCACCCAGAAACTAACAGTGAAAAGCAAGCTTTCGTAATAGGTGCAATTCAGCGGTATTAGTTTGTCCACTTGAAGAAGAATTTTCTAGGTTTGGACTCTGAAATTTTTGTAAGAATTCCTCGTAATAAAAAGGTACCAAAGTTTACCGTTCAAAATGTGGAAAGTTTGGGATGTATCTACTGTAATAAGTGCAATCATTCAACGCGGGCTGAAACATAATCAGGAGGAGCAGCAACCGGATACAAAATTGCGAGAGCTGGTTGTGAGTCATTGTGTGTTTTCACCATGAATGCACGGACTTTGTTGAGATCCACTATATTTCTGTTATCCATGTAGGAAGAATCTTTTTCTTTCCAAGATCAACTTCACCCAACCCATCAGTCAGCATTCTTGTCTTGATAATAGATATTGTCATTACGTATGTTTCTTAACATAATCCATTGATTTTTGTGCCGGCAAAGAAGGGCAAAATTTAGTCGATGGGCGGGGATCGCCTCCTTATTTCCTCTTTGCTTCCTGATTTCAAGCTATCAATAGTTTCAAGTGTACTTTGTTAAAAAGGTTTGTTTAGAGACATTTTTAAACACTACGGGGGAAGTGAGTGCCCTCAGTTACCCAAACTGGCTAGGCCATTACTGACATTGATCGCTGCTTGTGACGAGTGCTCCCTCGGGAATTAGGAACTTTAACGGTCACTCAACAGCGACTAACAGACTACATTACTTTATATGTCATAAGAGGTTGGAAGTCATTTCCATCTAAAAAAGCATTGTTTAAACACTGCGTGATAACGGAAGGACATCTTCTGAACGAGTCAACCTGTATAGATATTGTTATTATCATTATTATTATTATTGTTATTGTTATTATTATTATTCCATTGTAAATCTACCCAGAAATCTCGCTGTCCCCATTGAGCTTGCCGGGCGACAACAGTGAGATTATCAAATAAGAATAAG
This sequence comes from Carybdea cf. marsupialis auct. non (Linnaeus, 1758), assembly GCA_010016065.2. Lineage (NCBI taxonomy): Eukaryota > Metazoa > Cnidaria > Cubozoa > Carybdeida > Carybdeidae > Carybdea > Carybdea cf. marsupialis auct. non (Linnaeus, 1758). The sequence goes on along the minus strand of JAAAKL020013982.1, from coordinate 9,205 downwards.
CAAATAAATAGCGTTGAAGTTTATTATTATCATTATTATGTTGACTATGTTTGTACTGTTGTTGTACTAGTTCCACTCCTATAAAATCTTGCTGTCCCCTTCGTCATGGGTGAAAACAGTGAGAATGATATGTACACCGTCGAAGCTGAATTCTCTGTAAAGTTACAGAATAAATATATGGCACTGAAGTTTAAAAGTTTAAAACAAAAATTATTATTATTATTAACTGGATTTCAAGTTCTGTGTCTGGCTGTTTTTATTGCCGTAATGTTCTGTCCGTTATAACAAATGACTAAAGGCTGACAGAGTTACTTCACATACCCAACACTTTTCTCAAAATTCGTGCTGTTCCAAGTAAGGTGGTCTTTTGCATAATGCCAACATGACAAGGTATTTCAATTTTTTCAAATCACGTTTCAAATTCTTTGGTGATACTTCCCAGGGCTCCCATCACAGCAGGCATCCCTGTAACATTTTTCGGTTTTTCATTTTTCATTTTTTTATTATTATTATTAATATTATCATCTCTCACAGCTCTGTTAGCTGATGATATGCTGGAAGTTCTCTCATCATCAAGTCACAGCCCATGACCTTAGTTATTCAACGCATATCTCAATATTCTAGCAGTTCCCAAAAGACAAGCTTTCTGGGTAATGCCAAAATGAACATTTGGGATTACTCTCTCAAACCATCCAAATTACTCCTTTAAAATGGTCCCTAAAGTCCTAATAACCAGAGGAATTACAGAGACCTCATGGCAATTCAAAATCCTTTTCAGCTCCCACGTAAGGTCTTGATACTTTCAAATCTTTCCCCGCTCCCTTTAATTAACTCGCGTGTCATATGAGAATGCAATGTCAATAATTTTTACATTAGGCCATACTTTGTCCATCAGTATAATGTCCGGTCTAGAGCGTTCTATTACCTTATCAGTTTGGATGTGCATGTCCCAAAGGAGTTTAACATTATCATTCTCGGCAACAGATTCTAGTTTTTGTTCATACCACTTTTCGGAGTGAACTAGATGATTATCTTTGCAGAGTTGCCAGTGTATTATTTTGCAAATAGTGTCATGCCTCCATTTGTTGTATTAATTTGGGCCAAGACCTTAGATTCGGATACCACACGAGCATAAGTTTCTTCTCTCTCTCCACGTAGTCTACATAGAGGTGAAATATTTTGCTCGTCAATACGGTGCCTGACTATCCTTGTTCTTATGGCCTGTTCCTGTGCTGCCATTATCATATCTTCGGTGGCTTTCTTAAGGTCTCCTTTGCTTAACCAATCCCAGATTCTTCGATCCTTATACTCTGTTTTCACAAAGAAGACACTGTGAGGATTCCTGTTCATTAAGTTCTCTTTCCTTTCCTCTTTTAAAACATTCTTTGCTATTCCATCACTGATCACTGCCTCTATTAGTACTTACCTGATGAATGGTTCTTTGCTTTGATTTACATATTCACAGAGGTTATGAAGTTCCGTCAAAACACATTTCTCGACACTAACGAGTCCTCTGCCACCCTCTCTCCTGCTCATGTAAAGTCTGTCAACATCACCGTTTTTATGAAACTCACTGTGTAGAGTGAGCATTTTCCTTGTCTTTTGATCTAATTCTTTCATTTCATTTACATTCTATCCCACAATACCTTCATTGTATCTTACAATGTCCGAGAGTTAATGGCACATATAGTATTTTTACTCTTCAGAGCAGATTTAAATATCGTTTTAAGCCTCCTCATATATTAATTCTTGATAATACTCTTCATTTCTTGAGACTTGATATCACTAGCCTCTAAAACGGCTAAGTATTTACAGACTTTTATAAGCTCCCCGGACAGGGTTTTATTGCCATCCGCATGGGTTAGTTAACCTTTTTTCATTAATAAAAACATCACACTTGGCGATTCCAAATTCCATCCCTATGTCTTGACTAAAAATCTCCACAGTACATAATAATGGGTTTAACTGTTTCTCTGTCTTACCGAATAATTTAAGGTCATCCGTAAAGTGTAAATTGGTTAATGGCTGGGGAAGTGTTACTAAATTCATAGCCTGCTTTCACGTAGTGTAAAATCATACAGAGGGTATCAACGTTAGTACGAAAGCAGCGGCGAAAGACTACCACCTTGAAATATACATCTCTTGATAGTGACAGTTCCTAATTTATCGTTTTCCACAGTTAGTTCCGTTTGCCAATTGACCATACTTTGGCGCAAAGCTTTCCTTACATTGCCAGTCATTCCGAACATATCCAGACATTTCAAAATTCATGGATGGGGGACCATACCAAACACCTTCTTGTAGTCTATCCATCCCATGGCCAAACCGGTTTTTTGTCTTTTGCAGTTCTTTATGATTGCTTTATTTATTACAAGCTGATCCTTACTTCCCTGCTTTTTTGTCTGCAACCCTTTTGTTCTTCAGTGGAACAGTTGTTTGTGTCCAGATGACTACAAATCTGCTCGGAATAGATACTGGTAAGATGTTTCCAGGTTACTGGTAAACATGTTATGGGTCTATAACTTGTAACCTCTTTGCCTTTAGTTTTGTCTTTCATGGTTAGCCATCTTAATATATCTCCTGCTGTCAAGCAATCGTTAAACATGTTCACTAGTTTGTGGTGTAGGGATTTAAAATTTTTTATCCAGTATCCTTGCACTCCGTCTGGACCTGCGGGTTTCCAATTGGATGCCTTATTGGCTTGCTTTTTAAGCCATTCGACTGAGATTACCAGGTCTGCTTGCAGAATGTTTCTTCCTTTAGCTCCTGCCTCTATATCATTTATCCAGACAGCCTCTTCATTGTAACTCGTATCTTTCTCCCAGATACTTCTCCACAATGTCACAGTTGGCTCTGCTGCAGGTGTTTCATCATTTCTTGTTTCCATACCATCCAATTTTTGAAATAGTTTCCGTTGATTGCTTTTAAACAATCTTTTTTGATGATATTGTGTAATTCGATTCTGATATCTCTTAATTTTCTCTGTGTATGCAGTAATTCTTTGCTTTAATTGTTCAATTACCAGATTGATACCTTTTCTATGAATACTATACTTTTTAAACAAAGATTCTCGGATCGCTTCTATACAGTTTTGTTATTTTTGATGGCTTCAATTCTCCTAAGGTCTTTTCTTACTTCATTGATTTTGGAATCTATCCTTCCTTTCCAACATGGCTCAGTTGTTTGTCTTTTCTTCCATTCTCTAAAACCAGCTAATCTTGTTACAACAGTTGCAGCAACTTTCATGATGTTGTTGCAGTCTTGCAGGGTGTATGGCAGGACTGTACCTACTTTGGAGGTTAAGACTTGGGTCCTTTTCTATCCATGATTCTAAGGTTCATAGGGTCACTGGGTTTATCTTTATTGAGTTCTTCTGTTGACATGTTCAATATATGAATTTTTTCTCATCTAAGTTCAAATTTGGAAGATCCTCCTTAGGCTCTGCACTTGTAGCACTATCTGTTGGTTGATGAGGGAAAGAGTAGGAGGATTCATCAGCATTTACCATCCTGTCTGCTACATTATGATCAATGTCACCCCTTTCGTACATCACACTTGGGTCAAGAGGATCAGAAGGTTTATTTTGTTCTCTTTCCATTTCAAGCCTAATACTTTCTTGTTCAATATTAAGCAACCATTGATTCACTTTGATAGCTCTTGCTTGTCCTGCCAATTTTTGTTCGTTTATTTCAAAAAGGCCAATTTCATTCCAGGCATTCAACATTCTCTAACTATAATTACGTTTAGGTAGGTGTGGTGCTGTGCATATATAGTAACACTTCATAACCGATTTGTTAATCTCCTTACTCCACTTTGTTCTAGCAGTAATAGGATGAAGACCGGGTCCCTTTCCACGAACACCTGCCGAGCGAGGTACCTTTGCATAATGTTCCCGTACGATTCACACCGTTGGTGTCATCAATTGAAGAATCCATTTTATTCGTACTGAGGTTAGTGGTGATAAGGTGACACAACCACCGGAGGTTTTCTCGAGACTCCATCTCTAGGAGGAATGCCTACCAAGACCCTCCTCCCTATGAGGTAGACTCAATCCCACCGGTCACCAATCCGGTGCTTCAAGGTCTCGAAACAGGCTTTCGGGTAGTATACCTTGCCCAATGGTGACCTGGAGGTGGCCATGGCCAAAAATTATAAATTCGAGACTCACGTGAATAAGGGAACTATAAAAGCAATTAAAAGAGGAGTAATAAAAGCAATGTAACATTTACACCTAAAAGCAATAAATTGTACTTAAAGATCCCAATATTAAAAACTTAAACAGATAAATGTTTTAGGGCTTCTTTGAATTAATAAAAGTCATTTTCCTTCCTAACTTCTTTTGGTAGGTTATAAAAAACAACTATTCTCTAGTAGTAACTTGCTGATCTGGCTGCCACGAGTTTAATCCTCGGAATTTTCAACTTTGACCCATTGTTTCGGGTGATCCTGCTCGTCGTTTGCGTTCTGTAATACTAGATTAGCTATCTAGATTTATCTTTGTCGTACATGGACTTATGGATGAAGGCGCATATTCGTTTCTTTTTCATCTCTTTACTATGTGGAACGGTGCACTGACGTCCTATGATGCGTTGAGCACGGTCCTCAAGTGATAAGGTGATGACCTGTGTAACGACAAGGTGAAATAGACAAGAATCTGTACGGTCATTGATTTACAAACGAGCCTTGCTGTTTTAGAATCTAAATATTGAATACTCCGAAGACTTCGTGGTTAACTGTTTTAAGCCAGAGATGTAAGAGCTGAGATGGCATAATTCCCAGTCTTTTTGGAATTTCTGCATATCTGCATATTTCTGCGTAGTGTGCAATCGCTTCCTGAGGCATGACCCAGAAACTGTAGTTTCCTTGATTATTATCTTATAGTGAGAAACTTCTTTAAGCCTTTCCACTTCCCACTTTCTACTTAAAGATATTCTGTAAGAGGTTTTTGTAAACTACATTTCAACGACTTTGAATTATTTCATCGATCTCCTTTGTTTAAATTTCATCATTCATGACCATAGAGGAAGCATGACAACATTTTAGCATTTTGATTTCATGTCACTCCAACAACTCAGATGCTCACCCTGCAACTTTAAGCGATTTTCTCATCTCCTAATCTCCTCTGATTTTTAACTTTAAGGGTTAGGAGTAACCGACGAATGTCATTTTTGTTTAGTTCCTAAACCTGCCAGTATTAGTTGTTTTGTATTAGATAGCAATGCTGATGTCAAAAATTTCTAGGCAAATAGCCACTGAGATTTAATCAAGGGAAGCACTCTCAAAACAGTAAAATCTTAAAATGTTTCAGAAAGTCAAACACATCCCATTTGTAATAGCGTTCTTGGTCTGGGGAAAACATTAAATGTTATGCAGTTTAAACGGTATGTCCTCGACTTCCACTTCCCAACTTGAAAGGCGTGATAACAGATTTAAAAGTTAAATCGTAGGTTTTCGGGTTGGTAGATATTCGTTCTGTTACATTTATAACAAAATATACAGTCTTCTCCATTAGAATAGTTTCAAGTGAGGAAACAAGTTACAGAAGGTAAAAAAATAGAATACAACACATGTAGCAAAATTTTGTAGCCTTACAAAATATCCACGTCATACCGACATACGTTCACGGATAGAAACACCCTTATTGTCAAACAAACAAACATCTGTTTGACTGTGAAAGGGCATTCTCCTATTAATGCTCAATAAAATATATGATTTACAATGTAAAGTAACAATCGGAGACCCAGACCATGATAACCTGATCTACGTTTTCAATCAATTTTCTTTTTTTGACATTTAAATAATGCTACCTTCTTAGCAAAGTACTTCACAGCATTGATTTGATGTTACTGAAAATTCAACGTCTTCAGAATTTGAATTTGCGCTTACGTAATCAAACTCACATGCCAGAGGTTGTGGGTTCGAATCCGGCCTAACCCGATATAAAGACTATCGGTTGGGGAAGGCAATGGGAGACGACTCCTGTAAATGTACTCTCTCCTCAGGACATTGTTCACTCTGGCTGAGCGGTAGGCTACGCTCGAAACCGAGTATACCACCAAAAAAAAAAAATCAAAAAATCAAACGGTTACCATATTTCTGTTTAACACATATTCTACTTTTACCTATTCATGGTGGTTTCACAAGAGAGTTGGAGAAACGGGACACGGAAAACGATCTCATTACACAGACCATAAATACAAGGTTGCACTTTTAGAAATAGCCTAGCCCAAAGTGATTTGTCGTAGGTTGAATCGATGATGCAATATTTGTAAAAGCTGTGAGGTGATCATTAAGTGGGTAATGCCCTGAAAAATTTTGAAAGTCTTCGTTTTTATAGTTGAATTAAATTTAAAATTTAAAATATAGATAGTAAATAGTTTTGCTGTTAGGCACCATCCTTTTTTGTTGGTTACGCCATTGTAAAGGGCTCTTTTACTGAAATTTAAATACTTGTAGCGTCTAAAGGTATGGGTAAAATATTAAAGGTTTTATGCCTTGAAGCCGTACTCACTAACTTACATGAGAAAACATACGGAAGTACAAACGGAAGTAAGCGTGCCTACCACAGAACTTAGCTCTTAAACGGTTTTGTATACTAAATTGAAGCAATAGCTGTGGCTTGGAAAGAATGGCAGCTTGTCACTTAAAAAAGACATGTCTCTGTGATATACAGGTCAATCGAGAGTAGTTCAATTTGAGAGTCAAAGTTGTCGGGGGGTGGGAAGGAAGATATGCGGCTGAAAATAGTTGGATTTGTGGAACAAATTATGAACAAAACGTAACGAGAGGGTGTTTGATCATAGACTTCTACTCCGAGAACATTGCAATAAACACCAAACAAATTATAAACTATCACACATTATAATTGTGTATACATACCGAGTTAATTGTTTACCATTTTATTATTATCAAGCTATGAGAATAAATTGGTGATTTTGCAGAACTGTTGGGGGTTTGTGCATTTTTGTTTGGAAATACAGAGTATTTATATTTCCTTTTTGACTAAGTGACTCATTTTACGAGGACCTTCGGTGATGTTGTAGATGTGCAATAAAATAAACATGCTGCTACTAGAGTTAATATTACGGATGTCTTCTTTGACCATCCTCGATAGCTTTAAATATCAGTGTTTCATAATTACATTGTGGGAAACATACATTTCCTAAGATTACAGTTTAAGCGATTTAAGAGAGGTGTTAAACCCTTTCAACCTTTCATAAGTTAGACCGTAGTTTACATACTTCACAACTTGCTTTGAAAACGGTTCAAATTTATTTCTATGGTTCGACACTTCCTTTGGGGCTACTAGTTGTTGCTTTGGAATAGGGAGAGCTGAGACTTAATCAATCACGATCGATGAAAAAACCCTAGTTATTATGTTACTTCTGTTATTTTCTGTACATTTGTGCTTCCTAGATCAATTATATGACCATACTATCTACCTGAGGATCGAATGCGCGTGAATGGCTGGTTTAAATTTTTATTGCTCTGATTAATTCCTCTGGTCGATAAATGCCTTTTAATCAAAGCATGCATTTTCATGATCTACATGTTCTGCTATCTACAATCTACATGTTCTACTATCATGTAATAAAAGTCCATTGACTTATTTATTCCTCCTTGGCCGGATATTATCTATTGTAAAGTATTCATTCAAATAATGCCAAAACTAATTTACAGTTCAGTTCTTAGAACATTGTAAACGTGCTTCTCTTATCTGGTATGAAGCGTTGTGTTGAATATTTGCTCGGAGGGAGAGGAAGCATCTACTGAAAATGTTCGAGAAGCATATGTTTTATGATTATCGTCAATGATATCATTGGAGAAAATAAATGGTTATGTAAATGATTCAGAAGAATGAAAATGAAACAACTGTATCTACGTTTTCAAAAAGGCTCTAAATTTCTCTTCCTGAAAACCCTAAATGTACCTGACAAAATTAGTTAACAGTTTCTGCTACATGCACAACATACGCAGTTCAGTTCCTCGTCTTATCACAGCCAAGAAACACAAAAGGGACATAGTGCAATGATAGAAAGTACGTAAAATTAAAGATCACCATCCTTTAATAACATGTTCTTCATAAGGAAATAAATCAACAATCATTAAATGCTGTTTGCCCAAAATACCTGACGGCTTATCTACCCTAACGAAGTCTTCAAGAGAGTAATTATACTTCAAAATATAACCAGCTGTCCCATGAGATAAACGCAGCAGAAGAAACTGAAGTACTGCATACTTTATCTCAAGTCAGGAATATAAAAATGTTATGCTAATTGAAATGCATGAAGCCATTCCCTACGTACCTTCTTCTATTGAAAGTTTTCCATAAAATTTTTTGTTTTTAAAGCTTTTAAAATCTTAATAAAGCCGCTATACTTAACCTCGGTTTGATAATTGATGATAGTTTGTTTGTTTCATACAAAATAAATATTGTGTGTAAAAATTTAGTAGTACTAGTATTACAGATTATCTTTCAATACCTTAATGTCTTTAATGAGTTATTTTAATTTGGCTTTTAAAGATTGTATTTTCTGTTTGCCAAACTAATACATTCCTCTTACAGTACTGACGTTACAGCCTGCTAAGTTAAATTTTGAAACATTTCCGTGCTTTTTCATTCCAACCCTCACCTCCAATCTAGCTTATACCATAACTGGCTCTAGTGTGTGCCTATTACTGTAGTGAAGCACCCAATTGTTTAATTTATGTCCACATTTATGACGTTAAAGTTTCTGCTTATAATTACCTGCTTTGGCATTTTCTTCTTGTAATTCTTTTGTATCTACCTCTTTAAAGAAAATGTGTCGCTAACCTTACTCTGATTTAACTAGATAAATCTAAAACATGATCATAGCAATCCGATTGTTTAAGTATCGGGACCCTTTGAGCTACGTCAACTATAAATACAGTGCGATTGAGATAAGCGAATGACATATTTTGCCTCCTTTGACGAGTTTTAAGTTTTAACAGGAATCGCTAGTATTGTTCACATCACATAAAAGAACTATTGAACGGAGTGTGTGAAATTTTTGCTGAATCTTCAACCTTTTCAACAATTCTATAATCAAGTATTTGCCTGCTTGATAGATTAGCTGGTCTTGAATTTAATGTCTTTTCATATGTCTATTTTGAGTCATCGTTTACTTTGGTTGCTGTTTTTCTTGCATCATTTGTTGATCTCCTTGTAAATAAACAGATCTTC
>JAAAKL020013981.1:0-12187 GCA_010016065.2 Carybdea cf. marsupialis auct. non (Linnaeus, 1758) | reverse complement strand
AAAGATTTAAATACGAAAAACCAAATTTGTAAAAGTGGATGTCACCATCACATATCAAGGGAAATATTTGATTACGTCAAGAGTCAAAAAAATAAAACATAAAAGAACTCCAAAACGACTAGGATACGTTGAATACAGTTACGAAGTAAAAAGATTAATAGACTGATGTAGAAGTATAATATGAAGGAAAACATGCATTGGTCTTCACGGAGAGGAAACACTGTAATGTACTTTGTATATAAAAATTAACTGACATTTCGGCTAGTCAAGCCAGCCTTCTTCACAGTTAGTTCATACTTCATAGCATCATACATACATCGTCTGGAATCTGGCTGTATCTTTCTACTTCTACGGTTGGCTGTGTTGTATGAGGGTCTAGATATAAAAGCGACTCTCCTACAGATTAAAATAAAATGAATAACCCACGTTAGTCATAGTTCCTCCAGGTAGAGCGCCAATAAACTGAAATACACTCAAGTAGTAAGGTAATAATGTTAACATGGGGCGGCAATGCAATTGTTCTTCAATTTCAGAAAAACAAGTACGTAAATGCTCCGTTGCTTAGCCATGACAATACTATTAACACACATCCATAGGCATATGCGTGCACATGAATACATATCCCTTCGATAGAATGTAAAAGATCAAAGTCACAAACAACTTCCTGGCATACTAGCTGTAACACTTTTAGACAAGGTGCCCTCATATAAGGCCTCGTGTTGGAAAACGTCAGTAGATTTGATATGTTTCTAGGCTCCTTATCAATACACAGTACCCTTAAAAATAGGCTGGCACAGTAACTGCACGGTACGTTGTATATTAAAAAAGTGAATGCAACTACAACAAGCCTTCTTGAAGAGGATAATGCTATACCTGTTTGTTTTGTTCTTATTCAGGTCGGTTCTTGTACTAGAATAACAAAGAGGCTTCCACAAACATCAATGCAGGCCATGCGTTCCTATTGATTTCTCTACTATTGTTCGATACTTGATTTAATTCGATACTCTCTTAACTCAAACGAACGCCATCGTCACTCACCATTAAAACCAATGAAGTAGTGCGCATGATTTGGCTTGCCACCAATAAAACCCAGTGACTGCTTTAGCGTTAAGGTTACCTAAGAAGAGATTAAATATGGTGAAAACCTCAGCAAGACTGAATATAATGCTGTAAGCTTCCCATTTAACCAAAAGTTTATAACAAAGCTCTATTCTTGACCGTAGACAGATACAATGCACACCCGGTTAAAATATACGGTATGAATGATGATTCCGGACCAGACTCTACAAATTCAGTACAAAAATCATCAGTCATCTTTCTCGTTTCCCACATCTTGCAGACGGGGCGATCATTCCCAAAATTTGTTGGATTTGAAAGCTAAAGTATCTCCTGGCGTCCAAAGTAACCCGTAATCATTGCATCGTTTACAACTAAACTTCCAGGCAGATGAGACCGCTTTAACTCTTCTGTAGAGCCCCTCTTCCAAAACTACAAAGAAGCCAAATCATGTTTACGTTTGCTCCGTGGAACCAATTAAGTAATCTGTGTGGTGTGAAGGTACAATGAAGGTAATGGCATGACACGATGGTACAATTACACTCAACTGACGCGGGAAACAAAATATCGCGGCAGGCTTCTATATGAAAGACCAGTGGTCCATAACAGTTAAAGTAGTAGAGAGAGAGTGCCTCCCTCAACATTGCAACACTTGATCATACACTCGACGATGAGTCTACAAACCACTCTCTACAATCAAAGTGCTACAATGAGTACATATCTCACCTTAAGCGATGGATAATATGTTGAATTCACTTCAGATAATCCTAGCCGCAGTGGCACAAATAACAGTAAAGGTCTCCAGCCGGTTGTTGAAGAGTGACGCCTGTACGCACCCGACAACTGTGAATCTGATGCTTGCCGATTATTATCCGATGTTTTATAAGATGATTTCAATGGCGTACTACGACCACAGTTACACTGTGACGGAGAGCCTGCTGGGGAATGTGTCTGGGCAGCGGTCGAACTTGTGCAAGCCTCGTAACATCCCCAGTTACTGTAGTTTGACTTACACAATTTTTCTAGGAGAAAAAGATAAATGGTACTACGTTGATATTTCCAGTTATAACAAACGCATACAAGAGGACCGTGTTGTCTATGGTTGCCAGACCATTCATCTGCCTAATGACTGTTTATCTTGTCAAAGTCCTTTTCTTTTGGTCTTTTCATCTATCTATTCTACTCACCCTTCCTTTTCACATTATTACTTGAATACTTACTTGAATCTGCCTCACATCATATTACCTATGGCAAACCCAAGTTCCACAATTTGTAGATTTTACGTACCTCCTAACCATAGACAAAGAAAGTCCTATACAACCTGGTTTTGCACGAAATCTCCTTCAAATGCAAATAGCTCCATTTTCTCCTCTAACTACCGCCGTTAAAATTGTCCACCAACTTCCATTTACTTCTGTTTTACAGGAACAAAGGGTTTCCAGAATTTATATTTTAACAGATACCCGAGATAAAGAAAATGTCACCAAGGAGATCGATCTATCCAACTATTGTTCTATCAATTTATCGACCTATTGATCTATCAATTTATCAACCTATCGATATATCTATCTACTTTATCTATCTAATCTATATATATAATGTATATATATATAAAACAAGAACAGAACTACTAAGCCATTAAGTTAAAATAATCTAAAATACAATAAAACATTGGCTATTGCTCATGGCGAGCTTTCGGAACATTACATTCCTTCTTCTGGCTATATATATTCTTCTATATATATATATATATAAATTCGAACGTACATAGATAGTTGGTAAACATATATAGATCATAGATCAACAAGGACGTGAATTAGAGCAACAAAGAAGAAACGTTACAACACGGTAACTTATTTTGTTCGGAAGCAATAAATCAACAACGTGAGGGAAATGTTGAACCTTTCCCATTATTCTAAAATGTTTAATCAGCTGTAAAATTTTCAGGCTCATTGTTCTCTTGCTACTCTGAATTCCTTTCATTAGGATAGTGGAATAAGTGCTCCATTTACTATTACCAAATTTTCTATTTGTTTTATACTATGCTGTACACCTACCAACTTGAAACCAATTCTGCTTTTACACTTCATACCATAAAGACATGAGTTTATTTTCTATTATTTAAGCTTAAAACTCCACTCTACGTGAAACATTTTGAGCCAGCACTAAGAAATATATCGGATTTAAAGGCGTTGGTACGCCACAAAATGCCTGAATCAAGCACTATGGAAAAGTACACAATCTCATCGTTTAAACTTTAAAACAAAGATTAGAAGACAAGTTAATAGAAACTTCACTTACTAACGTCCTCTATAACCACAGTGTTGTCCATTGAAACGTGGACTGCTAAATTACTCCAACTGTCAAATAATGCAAGTTTCCTGTGGATACAAGTTTGATCAAACATTTGTTAACATGACTTGAACTTACTGTTTTTTTATTCTTTCACTAATGCGTATAATAGAAAGATAAAGACAATTACAGTGGAACTTGGAAGAGTAAATTGCTAACAATTACCTGATTACTTGAGCGACTGTATTCGGCCCAAACCACTGACCAATCTTCTTCCCTTCCCCAACACCCATTTGAGCTGAAATGAAGTGAAATACGAGGCACATGTATTTAGTATATCTACAGACATCAGCTGCTCAGGTTCAACTTGTTATATACTAAGAAAATTGATCCAAGTGTGAAAATACTGACTGGTGGCAAGTTAAAATAGATGATTTGTGATTGTTTATTCGAATAAAGTCACTTTTGCTACAATAGATACATAAATTTGTTAAATTATTATCAAACCAACCAGGACCTTAGCAAACAGGCATACTTTTATCCAAAGTATAATTCTGTACGAGTACACTAAATCGATTTGCTAGCTTAGACAAAAGAATTACCCCCCCCCCCCCCCGCCCGAAAAGGCTGAGAATAGCACATTCGAGAGATGCTGCTGCATCTCAAATACACGCCAACCTCCCGGCAAACAGCCAGAATACTGATAGTTTGGCGAAAAGACGGGAAAATATAACAGAAAATAAAATCGGTAAACGGGGGCAAGTATAAAACGTAAGGAAACCCTTAAGATTAAGGTTAATATGTATACTAAATCAAAAGCATTTGGGAAAATGTGAATACTATAAAAGAATGAGATGTGCTATTGATCTTGTATGAGTTTTTTGGTACCGCTTTAATACTGTTTCGTTATTAGTCTGGTATTGCCGCTGGTTCCTTTTAGCATCCCTCTCTGAATTTCCCTGTTTTCTTTTCTCGCGTCTTCCTATAAACTTGGCAGACAAATTAGAATACATTTCAATAGCTTTTTTTTTAGGAAATTCAGGCATTTCACTATTCTTGCAGGTTAGTAAAATAAAATACATTTTTCGTGGGAACATGCCATTACAAGTAATCATCCCACAGGACACAGAGCGGCAATTTTGTCCCGCAGGCTGGTTGACATCACATAAATTCAGATAGGTAATCTGGTTACATATGCCATTGTGTCGGGCCATTCACAGCTCTAAATCTTGCTTTGCTATACTGCCACATTGCCACGATTTGTGGCCACGATTGTGTTTGGTTTTACGAAGGGGGCGTGTGCTTGACCGTACCATGTTAGAAACTTTGTCCTTGTAACTGTATTACATTTAAATCTTGCTCCAATTTCTGTCATGGAAATACTGTCAATTCTAAGAGATCAGATGGAGCAAGTACAGCCATTGTGCTATAGTGGAAAATTAGTAAAAACAGGAAAATTCAATGGGGGTGCCAACAGGAAATAGCGCCCTAGCATTGGTCTGGAATAGGTCGACTATTGATCTGGTGATTGCTAGGTATTGGTCTAATATTAGGTTAGTATTGGTCTAGCATTGGGTTCGTATTGGCTTCATATTGGTCTGGTTTTCAGTTGGTATGGTGTAAGGTTGGTATTTGGTTAGTCATCATGATCATCATCATGTGCCATACCTGATACAGGCTTTGACTGCCATGTCTTTCTGAAACGTCGATCTCGCGCAGAACGAAACAGGTCCTCTGTGCTTACCTTTTCTTCATCTCGGCCAACAATGTCCTTTATCGTGTCCAAGTATTTTATTTCATGGGTTAGTACTGGCCTATTATTGGGTTGGTATTGACTTGGCATTGGTCCCACATTCACATTTTATCACTTTTAAAAAACAGAGTTCTACACATTTAATTTTGATATACACGATAAAATAAATCGGCTTGTTAGTACCAAAGCAAAAATAGCTACATCTGATTATAACAAAAGAACTTGCTCCTAAAATGTTCAAACTTATAACTTGCAAAAAAGTAATCATGGATATCAAATGTCATTCCTAGGATCCTTACCTATTTGTTGAATGGAATAAAGACTGTCTTTCTTATCCAAAAATGACCTTAAGATCTGTGAAAAATGGAGGAAATGACTGTTCATTTACAAAACGCACAGCTCATAATTGATACGCAAGAACTCTTTCACTACTATGACTTGCTGCTGCATGCGGTAGCAGTGATAGGACTTCACTGTTTATCTGTTTGTTTGCTGATAAGTCTAATGTGAAAATGTGGCCATTTTAACATCGAGACAAGCCATGTCATGAAAGATGCGGATATGCATATCCACAAGGTGCTCAATTCCTTAATGAATCACCACTATTGTAAACTCGTAAAAACTTGTAAAAAGCCAAGAAATCCACACAAAACAGCTAGAATTAAACCCCATCTAGAACAGATTTGGTTGGAACACAAAGGCGTTTAGAAATTCTGTGGTAAGGAACTCCCAATACACTAGTCTTCTTAACGTTTTACAAATCAAAGGAAAAAACAACATGGGTCCACAAGGGGGGAGGAAATGAGAAAATAAACAAGGTTCGATGTGAAAACACAACTCATAGCTTAAGGGTGAAAAAGCTTTTTTTCCCCTTACCAGTTCTAAGCTGTTACCCCCTGTAACAAAAGATATCCTTTCCTACTTTAATGTGAGTATGTTGTGTGCAGATTTCAATTCCGTAGTGGAGCACGATACGCAGGTAGGACATCTCAAGTTTTAGAGCAGATGGTACGTCAATATGTACCCTCCTTCCAACACAGTTCTACCAGGCCAACAAGACGTTGTAAGTCTTCTATCCGCGCAACATTTGTTAGTCAGGAGTGTTGCAGCAATTTTCCCACGAACTGCTTTTCAGTCTTGAAACAGGGGCGCTCTGAGCACTATCTCAAGAGTTTTAGAGGCAATATATATCAAGCTCACGAAACTTGAACTTTGCCGCCATAAAGACTTGTACTTCGACCTTCCTCTATTTTAATGCCTTCGCCAGGGTCGACTTTTCCGGTTGTTATTGTTTTTGTTAACATTTGATATTTTGTCTTCACACCTGTCCGATCCTTCCTTGTTACTTGCAATGACGTCTTGGTTCTGATGAGTGCCATTCGAAAAAAAAGCTTTTTAAACCTTAAGCAATGAGGTGTCTTTTGAAATCGATACTTGGATTCTGTACCACGAATAATTTGTTTAAATATACAAGGTTCTTTAAAGTCCAACTATATAATGAAAGTGAAAGTTGGTAGTCAAAAACAAAAGGCAAGTAATGGTAGATATTTGTCATGTCTTGAGTCGTAGTCTTTTTCGGAGCTACGTTTGGAGGGGTACTTCTCCCGTCTTCAGGCTGTTGGACTTTGAACTGTCTTGCTGATTTTAGTTGTTCGATTGCAGACTCCCGAGGAAGCAGGGATCGAACTTGTTGGAAAAGTGGCGCCATGCTGATTTTGTGTTTCTTGTATTTTCTCCGATAGTGCTGGTAGCCATATGTATGGTAGCTTGTAGGATATGTTATTGATGTGGTTTTAGTGTTGCAACAGTTTCTTTAATCTTTCTGGTTGTTGTATTGACGTCTCTATCCAGTATCTCGCTATTTCCCCTATCAAAGGCGTGGTCATTTTCCCAGCAGTGTTCCACGATCTCGTGACTCCTTATTTCTCCTCTTTCGACTGCTTTCTTGTGTTCTTTTTCCTTCTGACGTAATGAATGTTTGAACTCACCAATACATGTTGCTGGGCATATATGGTGGATGCGAGAACGTTTTGCAAAGACTGTCCAGCAACATATATTGCTGAGTCCAAAAGTCCACGTACTTGCGTGTATTTCATTTGACGAAGATGATCTATTGAGACATCGAAAACTAGCTCAGACAATGTTCCAAATCTTATATTTCCTATGTAGACCTGGGAAAGAGGGGAACGAAGCTGGCTGATACTAGACTTAAACAGTTTCGATATCATATCTTAACAACAAGTGAGACGGTAACTCCTCCGAACTTGCTATTCATAGAATGAATAACGTAAATAAAATGCTCTTTTCTATTCTATCCCAAAATAGAGAGGAACACTAGGAAACTAAGAAATGTATAAAGAATCTGACCTTAACGAAATACAATGCCCTAAAGCGTGATAAAATGCTTGACCAAAAAGTGCACTTTCTATCAATTGCTACAAAACTCACAACAATATCATTTTATTGCTTAGTAAAGTTATGCATGGGCAATTATATGCACGGTGCAACACTGTATTCATTATCACATCATAAACTAAAAGCTGGTTACTATAGTCTCGTAACAAAGAAGAGGCTCTTAATACTACTCTGAATCGATAAACTGATAAGGAGGCTCAAAAGGGTCACATGATCGTCCAAGAAATATTTCCACTGTAAGTAGCTAGTTTAAATTAAGCAGAAACTGAAACGTTTTGGAAAACGGTAGAAAGAGAGTTGCAACCCCAAAATAAGCTCACTGAACCGAAAACCATAGAGTAGTATTTCAAAACTTGCGCCATCGCAAGACAAGGGTTCCGGATACAAACTTAAAGCGTACAAGAAAGCACGACTTCTTTAAAGATAGATAGGAAAGTATGATGAATGAGGGGCACAACTAAGGACAACAACCCCTAAAAACAAGTTATGTTGATAACAAGCCTTAGACGGCTTGCTACCATTATCTCCTTCACTACTCTGCCATTGGCACACCCTAGTCAATCTGCATGGAGTGGAGAAACCGCAGTATATGTCGTAGAACATTGTTGGAAAGAATTTCCTGTAAACGATATCAAATCACTGTACTTTGAATTTTGAGCTTAGTGACATTGTAGTATCAGATTGTAACACAATCAATAAACACATTTCAAGCATACCTACCATCATATATATAGGGTCTGACGTTCCTGGATCCCAGGTCCAATCTATATCAGGAAATATAAGATATCATCAAGTAATTACAAGGAAACGAAGACGTAATAGCAGCGTGCATCAAAACAGTTAACCTATAAATAAGTAGCAAGATAATTCTTTCACAGTTCCAAAATTAGCTGACACCATAAGATGCACATCCTTAATGTTCTCGTGTTTCTTCAATGATATGCTTGTCGTCTGTTAGTGATTTAGCTGAATCATGTGAGATCCTGGTTCAAGAACAAGGCTCTGGCTTTAACCATATCCACACTGTACAAGAACATAAAAAGCAAAGCTCGTATGAAAGCCGTTTTACAGCACTTTCTAAAAACGATAAGTAAAAGTCATTTAACAGAGACATCCTTCCCTAAGAGAAAGGGTCATTGAGAGGAATATTGGGAAGGGGGACGAGGACAAAGGCAAATTATGACCTGTTAAAATAGACGTGGCCATTGTGCCAAAGCTAAGGATGAATTCTGAACTAGTTGTGAATGTCGAATGAATTGTGAGAACGATCAACGATAATAATGATGATGATGATGATAATGATAATGATGATGATGATAATGATGATGATAATGATTGATAATGATAATGATAACAATGCTGATGATTATTATTATCATTATCACTATTATGGTGATAATGATGGTTATGATGATGATCATGATTATGATTACAACGGATGATGATAATGACAATGATAAAAACAGTGATGATGATAATGATGGTGATTATAGGCGTAGAGAAAGGGAGCCCAGGGGGCCATAGCTCCTGCTACAAAGTTTTGTAGCTGACAGAGCCACCCCTAAAATTTTTGATGGGTGTAATAATATATTTGCGAAAGTATTAGTTAGTGAGGGTTTGATACTATTTCTATTATGAAGTTGCAAAACGCTGAGAATATCATCTAACTATTGCCGCACTTTTTACTACAGGCTGTATTCATAGATGATGAGCTACGTTTTAATCGGCTCTCTGAGTATTGCAATTTTGTTACAACCTCGCATGAATTATGATATGAAGACTGAAACATCCGCTATTGCCGGAAAAATTTCAGTGGTGTATTGAGCGTAAGGGAATTGCCAAGTTTTGTCTCAGGCTTATTGATTAAGATTTGAAACTTCCATAACATGGATAGATTTGTCGTACAGAACAAACACAAATTAAACTGTTCTACATCTATAGCTCTTCACAAACAAAGTCATAGGCCTGACAGTAGGAGAAATGAAAGCTATTCAGTTGTCAAATAGATCGAAAGTAGATGAGATGAAACGAACCCGAGTTGCTCTGGGAAAACCTTTTCTAATAAGGAGCAACGAACAAGTCAATTCAAACTTTATGACTTTGTTAAACGAAAGGATTGATGACGTTAAGGAGTTGAATTCTTCGCTAAAAACCAATCTTTCTCCGTGCGAGGTGTGCCGAGAACAATATTTATGGAGTCGGACTGCCAGGAAATGTTTAGTCCAGCCTTCAAGGATCCAGTCACTAATTCCACCCTGGTGACCTCGCTGCATCTCAACGGTGATGAGCTAAAGAGGTGACTTTTTGGTTGGAAGCCCTTTACACTTCACTATCTGACTTAGTCGTGTTTTGCCCACTATCCAAGAGGAAAGGGGCATCATGGTTGTGCATTTGGCCCTGTACAACAAGTGAGAGGTATAAAAAGGATTGAAATGTACTATTGCTGAAAAAGCATAATTAAAAAGGAACATATAACATCGATTGTAATATCGCTAACTGTGACATTTTTTACCGATTGAAAACTCGGCATATGCTCGACCATGCGCATGAAGCGGTTTACGGTATCAACTTTCAAAAATTGAATGTTTTTCGTGTACCTTTGTGGACCAAGGGTGCCGTAGCTACTTACTGTATAAAATGCTGAGATCTTGCGTACAATAAATTCAACAGCCGTAAGTTTGCATCTGAGTCACTACATGCATATCACAATGCGCCACCCATGTGATGCTGATAAGTTAGATGTAAGTGTAATGAGGATACTACTGGACTTTTTACAAGAAATATGCAAACCGACAGGCAGATAATGTGACAACTAGAATTAGAGTTATCTGAGTCTCATGTCGCTTCGATACAGGGAATATAAATTTGGACAACAGCTCTATGTCACTCCAATGTTTTAAAGCCATATTTCTGGGCTTTGACGAATCAAGGAAAATAGGCATTATTGATGTGTTCTGGGGCATATTCTGTAAGGGATATAACTGCTTTGTAAATATTTTTTAAATCGCAGTGGTGAAGTTTAGGCAACACTCACCAATGTCAACTTCCGGGGGGGGGGGGGGTTAATTGCACAAGGTGGTATCCAAATCCCATTGGATTTCAAAATAAGGATCGTCATGTAATGCATTCAAGAAGATGAATTAAAAATAGAACGATATTAAACAGTGCCACATAATATTCATCTCTACATTGCACAAAATGCAGATGCTGGAAAACTCATAGAGATAGATTAGCAATTTGCATTTCACATTTACATACAGAGCATAAGTGTTCACGGACTTCTTTCTCTGTTCTTGAGTCTAAATGGGAATATTAGGATTTCTTAGGGGTTTCTAAATTCCTCCTTCAAAGCAATCTACTTGATTCATAATTCACACAGGTCTTAAATTTGTGTCCCTTTGGATTGTGATAAATTAAAACCTGTAGGAATTTATAACCACTCAATTACACTTATCACATACTTAATCAACCAACTTGTTCGTATGTTTTAAAATACGCTTACCAAGTCCCAAATGTCTGCAAATTAAAGACTGCCCAAGCATCATTTGACCACATCGTAGCATGCAGCCCCATCCTGTATCAGAGGTGGGACCTGTACCACCTACAGTAAAACGATAAAAGTAGTCATATGAGTATAAATGTACCTCAAATAGTTCCAATTACCAGTAATAGCTTGTTTTGATGTGTAGACCTATAATAGTAATGATGATAATATGCATTTATATAGTGCTAATTCCATTTAGCTCATTCGCGCTTTACACTGTCTTTGGGAAATTAGAAGATCTGAAATTAGAATAAAGACTATGAAAAACTGCAAACATTGTAAATAAAAGATATACTTTTAGTTAAAAACACTAAAAATTTCCATATACTTTGATAAAAAAGAGGTTTAAGACATCGCACCATCCCTGATCTGGCTTGGTAATATCTGACAGAAAACTCTGGCATGTGTTAAGATATGACATATGCTATGTGGTATATCAGTATTTACATACATATTTGTGTATCTAATTAGTATCAAACCACAGTACTCCAAATCTACCCTGTACCCAAACTAACCCAAATCTAACCCAAACTACAGTGAAATAAGTCTTTAAGAACAATTTGGTTATTTGGGTGCAATACTAGGTCGTATACTTCATTGAGTGTTCACTAAAAATGGTTCAAATACTATCATAATATTAGAAACTAAGGTGCGGTATTCTGCTTTAAAAACTTTATAATGAGCAATTAGCAGCCTGTAACCATGATCAGACCCTGTGTCAACTATATGTTAACACGAACTATGAATAATTGGGGAAAGGGACAAGAATATCAGTTTTGAATACTTCTTACATAAATGGGAGGCTGGCATTAACATGATGATGCCTAGTGTAGCTGTAGTGATCCATAGGCAACCTGGACATGAGGTGTACACCAACCAAATAAGGGTACTGCTACCTGGGAATGAGTCAGAATGCCCAGTCCAAAATTAATGTGCAAGCAACAGGCAATATTGCTACAAACATTTGGACCCACAATCAATATGGAAAGGAACAAATGGCACATACACGTCTACGGTAGATATGACAGCAGCAAGGATCAGTGTGTGAACACAACTAAGAGAGACACTATTATAATTTGATTTCGGACTGTCAAGATGGTGCCTTTCAGCCACCTTAAAGGCCCGTA
>JAAAKL020013980.1:0-12187 GCA_010016065.2 Carybdea cf. marsupialis auct. non (Linnaeus, 1758) | reverse complement strand
ATTTCCCGTCGTCGTAGTTTCCACTCCAATTACCAACCAAGATTCCTTCATCATCATTGCTGTTCACCTAATAAATAAATAAACCTCAATAAATGGCATAACTTTAATAAACATTACCTACAGGGGTTCTACCTGATTATCACTTCCAATATGCTGCCTTGTTGTCCATTTTCAAATGCAAGAGTGTAATAATTTATGTGTAGAAAATGTCATACACTAGGAACAATTCTTCCTACCCCTCCCCCTTGTGGTGTCTCTACTGTATCGTAATAAAGCACGTTGTTCCGGAAGTTAAGGCAGGACATAATATGATATATGATGCTACAAGCAGCTGGACTACATTCATTGGAAGGGAGCTTTTTGCCAGACACTCTGTATTTCCGGATACCGATTCACTAGTCGTCATAAACTTAATTGGAAGGGGATTCCTTGAGGTTATTTGCTTAAGAGCCTTCTCTATTTCATCCTGCCGCTCTGGTAGCTGCACATCATTGATTTAAAACATAAAAGCCTGTATTTTCATCACCAAAAAGAATCTGTTTACAACTTACGCATTCTTCAATAACATCAGTGACGAGAAAGGTGTCACTCATATACGTGTTGCATTCAACAACGTGTTACAATTCATTTCTTCTAAAACGTTCGCAAAGTAAACTGCCTTCACTCACGAAGAGTACTATCACCAGTTTCTGGTAAAAACGTTTACCGAAATAAATTCATTAGTCAGCGAAGTTTTTAACTCATGTACCCCAAATTAGATTTCAAATATCAGATGTAGTTAAGTATCAGTCAAAGAGTATTTTGAACATGAGCGTACGAACTGTACCGTTTATTCATGACTTACCAGAGTAAAATGACTAAATACATCAAATATATCCGTCAAATATATGAAGAGAACAGCTAGGTAGTTTCTCATTATCTTTAAAACAAAAACGCATCGTGTGATTTTAAAGATGACAAAAAAGCACGCATAGAGATAGAGATTCCTATACCCAACAATTTGCAGTAAGTTCTCATGGAGATTCTTATATCGACCCAGAAGAATACTGGAGAAACTTAAATTTCACCTGGCGTGCTATTACATATTTAAATCCCGTGTAAGCATCTTATATTTTGAGTGGCTAATACTATTGAGGCAGGAATATTGCTTAGGAGCACAGAACTGCTGACTTAAAAACATTTTGCAAAGAATGGTACGAACAGAATTAGAGATACGACTTACCAAGGCTGATATGCGTCTTGATAGATGAGTAGCCTTATCTCTTTTTGATGGAGGGATATCATTAACCAATTGAAAGACAGTGTCGACTGTTACCTCATCAAACTAAAGGAGAAAAATAAATAAGATTGACGTAAATGTAGTTGCAACATTATAACAAGATCCCTATGATAAAAATGAGGCAGGCAAATACATTCTCTACATGAAAGGGGAGAACCAGTATATAATATATTTATTGAAGAGAAAACTAACTAGAAATCTATCTCACAAATGGATGGCTTAGGGTTCACTAGCCAGACTGAAGGAAAACTTAATTTATTTGAAACTAGTATGTATAGTTGAAGGGAAACCGAAAGGATGTTTGATACAATAGTATCCATAGCAAAGTTCTGATCACCGTATAGCCATGGAATTCCTGTCAGATCAGTTCAGGGGGCAAGAGCTGAGGCAGTACGACTTTGTTGCGACGAAAGCGATCTTGATCCTTTTGCTTTGACAATGATTCTTTCGCGATTCTGTAGGCTTCCTTCATCGCAGTCTGCCATTCCTTTACAAATTGTAGATGTGTTTTGGCATTAGAGAGATTTTCTTTCAAAAGTGAGTCTATAAGAAGGCGAGGTTGTCTACCAAACATTAGGAAATAGGGAGAGTAACCAGTGGAGGAATTCTTCGTGCAATTGTAAGCATGTATTAACTTATTTAGATGGTCTTTCCAGTGACTCTTTTGCGATTCTTCAAGTGTACGTAGCATTGACAAGATTGTCCAATTCATACGTTCACATTGACCATTTCCCATCGGATGGTAAGGTAGTCCTGGAGCTGGTAATGCCACACATATTGTTCAGATGTTTGAACAGTTCATTTGTGAAGTCTCCACCACGGTCGTGCGAAAAGCGAGCAGGTATACCAAAGCAAGGTATGAAGTCGTCGAATAGAAGTTTGGCTGCAGTTGTAGCTGTCTTATTTTTCATAGGATAGGCTAGTAGAAATCTGGAGAAGTGATCAACGATAGTTAGAATGTATTTGTAGCCACCAGAAGATCTTTGAAGATGCAAGAAGTCAATGGAAACTATTTCAAGAGGAACAGAAGAAGAAATTGAGCTGATAGGTGCTGGAGGATTTGAGTTAGGCTTTCTTTGTTTCAAACATTTGCAGACTTTAGTCACAAAATCCTCAACGTCACGTTCCATATATGGCCAATACAATCTGTCACGAATAAGTGAAATGACTCTGTCTGCACCAAGGTGTCCCATATTTGAATGCAGCTCTTCTAAAACAAGGCGTTTCATAGAAGATGGGAGAACCACTTGTTTCACATTTCCTGCTTGACGACAGAGAAGTCCATCTGAATCAATAAAGAGTTTTGGCCAATCTTATAGAAGACGAATTGTAGTTTGAGAAAGATGTTTACGTTGAACACGTGTAGGGCGTTTGTTCTTCAGATATTTAATTGCTTGTTGTATAGAAGTATCAGAGTCTTGAGCAGTTTTCAGATCAGTAGGTGTCCCAATTGGTGGAGAAGAGGAAGGTTCAGAAATTGTTACAGCATGACAAGAAGGTGAGTTGAAATCTGATTGTAGATAATCGTTAATAGTGTGCAGTTCAGACATTGTTTTGGACTGACTACAATGGTAACCTGGGTCTTCAATCCTCGAGAGGTAATCTGCAACTTGGTTGTTGGAACCAGGACAGTATTTAATGGTGAAGTTCAACTGTGCAAGGTCGTGCACAAATCGTTGACCAGTTGCAGTCAGTTTGGCAGAAGAAGTCACATGTGTCAGAGGGTTATTGTCAGTAAATACAGTAAAGTGAGGACAGTAGAATAGATATTGTCGAAATTTCTCTGTGATTGCCCACCTCAGAGCTAAAAAGTCCCGTTTGGAACTATGATAGCTTTTCTCAGCTTTTCTCAGCACCAAACAAAGATCTACTACCATAGGCAACAACACGAAATTTGGTATTGATACGCTGGAGTAGGACTCCACCAAGGGTTGTGTGGCTTGCATCTGTGCAGAGGGTGAAGGGCTGTGAGAAATCAGGATAGGCCAATATAGGATCAGAAGTAATAGCTTGAATTAATGAAGTGAGAGCTTCTTGATGTTCTTGAGTCCAGGTTATCTTCGTATGAGAGGGAAGTTGATTATTGTTCTTCGTCTTGGTAGAAGAGTTAGTTGAGTTGTGCTCAAGTAATTTGTACAATGGATAAGCTGTCTTTGAAAAATTTGGAACAAAGCGACGAAAATACCCTAAAAACCCAAGGAGCTTGCGTACATCACCAATCGCGTCAGGTGGTGTGTCCTTTAGCTTAGTTACCGCTTTAATACTGTCAGGATCAACCTTGATACCATCTGGGGTGATCAGTCGACCAAGATAACTAACCTGATGTTTGAAGAGGTTGCACTTTTTAGCTCTGAGCTTCACACCATGTGATTTGAGTCGCTGTAACACTTGACGTACATGTTCGACATGTTCTTCAAAGGACATAGAGTACAGGAGAAGATCATCAAGATATGGTAGGACGAACTGGTCTCTCATACCATCTAGACAACGCTCGATAAATCTCTGGAAATCTGCAGGGGCATTCATCAAACCAAATGGGATCCTTACCCACTCATACAGTCCCTATGGAGTGCAGAAAGCAGTTTTGTGGCGACTCGCGGGATGAATGAATGCCTAATGATACGCCGATCCTTGATCGAGAAGAGAATACCAGTGCATCGAGACAATCTTGTACTCTTGGTATTGGGGTGACAATCAGGGATGGTCTTCTTGTTTAATTCTCTGAAGTCATAGGAGAGTCTTAGGTCACCTGATTTTTTTCGGACATCAACAATAGGAGATGAGAAGGGAGATCGAGTCTTGGTAATGAAGCGTCGACGAAGGAGATCTTGGATGTTGGATTTCACCTCAGGATAAAGGGGCCTGTGAATGACATTATAATGCTTCTGTCCTGGCTTGTCATCTTTGAGATTGATTCTCATTTGTACATCAGGAACACACCCAATATCATCATCAGAGGTTGAGAATGCATCCTTTTCCTCATTAAGCATTTGCTCTGCGATCGCTTGTTGTTCAGGAGTAAGGTGTTTTAGGTCAAAGGTGAGTGTTCGAGTTGGAGGAGCAGATGAATTTTGTTGTTGCACTGAAGTTGAGTGACTTTCAATTTGATCAGCAGTACGTTTTGTAGCTTGAAAGTAAGATAGAGTTTGGAGATCCAGGGGAGAGACTGAAGACACTGAAGACACTAAAGAGCCAAGAAATGTTCTGGAAGGAAGAGTACTGTCATTTTGACTAAAATTTACCACAGGTAATTTGACATATGTATGTTGGCCACCAGAAAGGTGTAAAACACCTTCTGGTATTTCAAGACCATCTGGACAATGAATATCAGCACTAGGGATAAAAGCAACAGGTTGTGGCTCGTCGACTGATATTGATTTAACCTTACACTTGATCAAAACGTGTGATAAAGCTTTAACATGCACTGGCCTATTTACACTACTGAGTGTTCTAAGGCACTCAACAGTGCTAGTTAACAGTGTAACAAATGCTTTTTACTTTCTTAAGGCTGGGCATTGAAGATGGTAGACTTTCCTTAAGCTCGTTTAAATTCAACCCATACTCTGATGGTGATTGTACAAGTTCAGCAATCACATTGTAGCTAATAATTCGTTTCTCTAATCTTCCAGGGACAACTATGAAAGAAACTTTAAGAAATGTGGAAGTGTCCCAACTTTGCAATCGAAAACTAACTTCTATGTAGCCTAAATATGGGATTTCAGTTTGGTTGGCAGCCAAAATTTGCAGGCTATTGTCTAGTAAACCACTTATTAGTTGAACTTGCAATTTTGGGAAGTATTGTTGTCGCCAAGCTTCTGACATAAGGCAAACTTGGGAACAAGTGTCGTAGACAGCTAGCACCATCAAGAACGCAATTAACGACACACCTGTCTCCCACACGTTTTACTAACTCAGACTGAAAGTTCTGTTTAAAGTGACTGTTATAAATTTGAGGATAACTCTCAGGCTTTGTTAACGAGCATATAGCCTCACAAAGTCCTTTATGAGCACAGTAGTCCTCTTTTCTACAGTTTTTACCACAATAGTAGGTATTGTGACACTTAGGGCATGACTTAACCTTCGATGAACGTATGTTGCATGCTGCGCAAAGTGGAGACAGAAGATTTTCTGGGGTTACCGCTTGCCCCCTCTTGGCAACCCCTTGTAGTTTGACCCCTGCCAACAATCACGGGCATAGTGGTTATTGCCACCACCTTTTAGGCAGTGGTCACAGGAAGAAGCCTTCTCTTTACATGAAGTGTAGAGATATTTGGCCTGTGGGGGTCCATTGTGACGATTTGACCCCCCTTGTTTGAGTTCGGATGATTGCCGAAATGACTTCGGTTTCCCCGTAGGCTTTAGCTTCGGCTTCGTCGATCTGTCGTATTAGTCCAATGTACGTTAGTTTATCGTGTTGGTCGGCGTTTCCAATCTGTCCACAAGTTTTTAATTCGCGTCGTAGTAAATGTTTCTGCGAAATGTCATGAGTAATTCTGCCGGAAGTAGTAGTGGGTGAAGTTACAGTGATTGAAGAAGGAGATAAAGTTGAGTTAGAAGTCGTTGTTCGAGAGAGGAGTTCATCGGCCTTCGTTGATGTTGATTTACGTGCCTTGTCGTCCGATTGAAGGGCCAGAAAAGGTCGAATTCGTCGTCGAACCTTGGTTAGGGACTGACCTACCCATTGGCTTTCACGAATACCTAACCCCGCTGCCAGCTCACATGCTTGTTCAAGTGTCAATTCCACCAGACGGTTGTCAACAAATTCATCCACTGTATCTAAATTAGCCATATTGGTCTGACCTAGACCGGGTCTAGACTACTGAGGCATTCGACCCATAGAAGCTCACGCCACCAGAATAAGGGAAAACAGCATGGTGAGTTTGAATGGAGATCGAGAGAGAATCAACATCAAGCCAAATGTTATTCTTGAGTGCTAGCAAATCATAAGTAACATTATTCCTAGCAAAACATAAATATTGGGATACGTAAAACCGCGGTCAACAAATTGTGGATGATCAACATTAGTTCTCCGTTAATACTATGAGATCGTGACAAAAAGTCAGAGTTTATCCAAAGCATCAGAACTGTACAAACAAATGTCCAAGATATGACCAAGTGCAGACAACCCCTTCAATGGAACTCTTGGCCAAGCTAGGAGGAGACAACATTATAAAGTGTCTGTGGGAGAGTCGATTGCATTGTTTCCTCTAGTAGCATAATGGAGCATTCTGGGTAAGGCCCTGGTTTAAATGACACCATGGGTAGAGCCATCTGGAAACTAAGTGTGAAATCTGGCATGCTTGCAACCAGCTAGGTAACTGAAGGGAGGCCCGCCATCATGGAGGATGCTTCAGACCTGCACGATAAATAAAAAAGAACGATTATGATGATGATGATGTGATACCAAAAGTAAGGAAGACGGTCATTTTTTCCTGGAAGTGGGCTATAGCTACACAAGTATTTAAACCATCTCTTTCTTTATCCTGTCTTATGATTTATACATTCAGTTTGTGAGGTCTCTGTGATGATGGCTTTCATTTGTGTGATACCCAAGTGAAGAAGATGGAAATATGGCTTTTATAGACGTTTGGGGGGCGGGGCCCCCAATACCAAAATCGTTATGGACTAGGTAGAAAAATTTCCGGAAGCAAAATACGATGACCAATGACCTCAACCCAGAAAGGAGTAGGTAGATTTAAACAAGTAACTTAATTTTAAATCGAGCGACCTAACTACAATGACCGGCCTGCTAACAAAACGCTATTAATACAAGAAAACAATATAATTGAAGTTGAATGTTCGAAGAAAAGTCTATCCATATAAAATGTAACGTAACCAATCGAGATGGTAATACTTGAATAACGAAGAAGGACGTTGATACGAAGTAGCTTGAAGTGACACAATAGGATAAATTCCTAGATAATAAAGTTTTGAGTCGTGAAACCGTAGAGTTGAAGTAGAAAACAAAGAATCGTGACATGGAGAAATTGAGTGAGACGAAGCTGTGATGGCAATGGTAATGTGGAGATATCTTGTAAGTACAAATGTATATATATATTAAGAACGATCTTACGTGTTACCAAGTGGCTTGTGCCTTGTTCTAGCAGGATATCAATGTATTAGTTCAGTTGACGAACTGTGTTAGGACGTCCCATTTCTTGTTCGTGCGACTAGAAGACTCTAGTTAATGCACGTGCCTTTTTCTTGAAACAAAGATGATTGCACCTTAAGAACGCTGTTGCTAAGTTACTTAAGAAAGCTTTGTCCGATACCAGAACTTTACTTTACAGGTCACAGGTGATGGAAACAATAGAACTGTTTTTGTAAAAGTAGCCAAGTTTGCTTGACTAGAGTGGGTTCATTTTGATTGGTTGGTTATGGTGGCAAATGCAAACGATCGATAATATTATATGTATTTGATTATTGCCGATAATAGAGGGTTGTAATGATTGTTTGCATTAATGTTGCAGATATTACAACAAATTGTTGTATGTTCTACAAATGCAAAACGTGTTACTTTTTTCTTAATTTTATTTTTACCCTTCACTCAATACAAGGCAGGGTTGGCACTCCAAAGTATTGAGTTACTTTGAAAAAAGTAGAAATAAAAAGTTAAAGTAAAATAAAAGTGATTAAATGCAACAAAAATAATTAAAGATTTCCAAGAAGATGGTTATTGACATTAGATTTAATAGTGTTAAGATCATAAGTAAGAGGAAAGCAGACAGAGAGTTCCAGATCTTTGCAGTCCCAGGGAAGAAAGTGTCAGCATGAAAACAAATAGAAACGTCATGCTGAGATTCAGCATAGTGAGTGGACCATGACCTGACGAGGGGAAGAGGAACCAACTCAGCCAGTTCTTCAGAACACAAAGTAGTACCTGTAGATGCAACAGCTCTACGGTTGAGACAGGGGTTGAAGTGTGCAGGCCAGTTCAAGGCCAACCACAAGAGAAATTTGTTTCTGGAGTCTGTCAAATATGTTGAGATACTTGATGCAAGGCCTGATCATAATTTAAAGTCAGGTTAGTCAGGTAAGGCCCTTATTCTAGCCTTTAAGTATAAGAAATGCCAAGTAGCTTCACAGATGATAGCTCCTCAAGAACTAGGCCATTCATGCTAAGAGTCACCTCTAAAGTGTCCTGAGATCTGTCTAAAGATGCCAGCTGAGTCTTTTTAGCATTGAATGTCACTTGCCACCTTCTATCACACTCTAAAACAGTGACAGTCAGATTTAAAATCTGAAGCTATAATTTCCTAGGATGACACTACTATAACTAGTATATAGAGTAGTATCATCAGCATAAATTGCAAGCTGACACAGCACACAACCTGATAGATAATTAACAAAAATGAGAAAAAGTGTGGGGCCCGAAATAGCACCTTAATGGATTCCAGGATTTACTAAAAAAAATAGACGACTCACTGTCCAAAACTATCTGAATATCTCTATCACTTAGAAAAGACGACATAATCCCGAAAATGTCACCACCAATAGTACCATCAGTAGTTGAGTCGTGCACTTTTCACCCTTCGTGTTTCTATGTATTCCATTTTTGGCAATTAAAGGTTTACTAAAGTATACCTAACTAATTAACTAATCAATATTCTAATCCTGAATTAGAAAGAAGAGCAGCTGATTTGGACTTATCAGCAAATGTCATGAAAGAAAGTTAGCACATCGTCATTAAGTCAGAGAGTCCAAACTTGCACGTTGGTACATGAGTTATGGTCATACAAGTAGTGTGTCAACTACTTTAATCTTTCAGAGTATTTGATATGTTATGCATGTCTATTAAAGAAAAGTGTCTTTGCTCTAACTATTACAGATTCAGTAGACACACGGGCACGGCGTTAAAACTGCAGTAGTATCCTACAACCAATCCCCTTTGTCTGTGCACTTTGCTTCTCTGTTCTATACTTTCAGTAGATACACAAAGTGCACAGATGTAAATAAAAGAGATTCTCCCACATCCAATGCTGATGACAAGGATGTTAAACTCACTATTTGTCCTGTTAACGGCCACGAGTGAAGGCACACACAAAATAACCACATAGGTTTCGTTAGACTCGAAGTAATCTTTACACCAACTATAAGAACATTATCATCATCGTTGGTCAACGAAACTCTCTCAGAACAGCTTTCTCGTGCTGCAATATGATGTTTGATCCTGGGCTCGAAAGTAGAATCTGATTGGTTATTGCCATTACAAAAGATGGAATGGACTTTGGAAGAAGATATTGGACATAACATCTTCCCCCACTTAAAATAGTAAATATAAGTGTAATAATGTAATGTCCATGAAAGATAAAGTTCAAGTTCAAATGTCTGTTGATCGCACAGAAGGTGCACGACATCTGTTTTGAATTCTAAGGTCGTCTTCTTCAAGGCCACCATCATTGGCCTGTTGGTTGGCGAGGCAACCATCATTGGCCTGTTGGTTGGCGAGGAAACCATCATTGGCCTGTTGGTTGGCGAGGCAACCATCATTGGCCTGTTGGTTGGCGAGGCAACCATCATTGGCCTGTTGGTTGGCGAGGCAACCATCATTGGCCTGATTGTCATTGGTTACTGACTGGTGACACCCAACAAGTTTCCTTTGATTCCATTTTGACAGATCTTCTAACTGATAGGCATACTGACCAATTGAAAACACAGCTAATTATAGCATCTGGATAACCATTAGACTTAAATATACCACGGAGTTTAACTAGTTCTTCGCTCACTAAAAGCGGGGAACAAATAGTGATGGCTCTATGTACAAGAGATCTTATTAGAGACATCTTATGGGTCGTCAAACTAAAAGAAAAACCAACTCATATAGAGTCCTGTGAACGTAGGTTTACGGTATATACTGGTGCAAATGCTGTTACTACTTAGCGATAGTAATACATCAAGGAACGATAACTTGGAGTCTACCTGTTGCTCTGCGGTATACCTAAGGGAAGGATGCATATCGTTAAGGCGCCTAGCGAAAGCATTGCAGTCCTCCTTTTTCTCGAATAGGAGACACACGGGTCATCTATGAAGCGATAATACGCATTTAAATTAATGTCTTCACTACCAATCAGCATCTGCTCGTGATAACCTACGAATATGTTGGCTAGCATGGGGCCTAGTGGGGAACCCAT
This sequence comes from Carybdea cf. marsupialis auct. non (Linnaeus, 1758), assembly GCA_010016065.2. Taxonomy (NCBI): domain Eukaryota; kingdom Metazoa; phylum Cnidaria; class Cubozoa; order Carybdeida; family Carybdeidae; genus Carybdea; species Carybdea cf. marsupialis auct. non (Linnaeus, 1758). The sequence goes on along the minus strand of JAAAKL020013980.1, from coordinate 1,777 downwards.
AGCAACTCCATCTACTTGTTTATACGTTACATCACCGAAGCTAAATTCAACGTCTTTCGTTGCATAGTACAAGAGTTGACGTAATGTCTCGACATGAAGAGGTGGTACATACTTCTCGCGGTTCTTTGCGTATTCCTCACAGCAAATGTCTATTACCTCATCTAGAGGTACGTTGGTAAAGAGACTCGTTATGTCGAATGAGCACATGTACGGGGGCTGGTCAAATGTCAGTTGTCGGATCAATGTCCTCCTTCTCAGAGGAGGTTTCTAGCTGGCGACTGAATCGCCGCGACTCAGTGACACCGCTTGTTCGGCTTCTAACATGGAGACGACAACTTTTGAGTTTAAGGGGTATTGCCACCTGGGAAGACGATTTCGGTCGAGGGCTATTAAGATAGCTTAGTTCTTATCTTAATCTCAATTCTAATCTTCATCCGTTTGTTCGCATCCTCTTGTTCGTTCGTTTTTTGAAAAGATTCCCACACTCTGCTTATTCCATGCCACCGTCATGAGCACAAATGCATTTTCAATTAGTGCAACTTACCAATGAAACACATATAAACTTTAGATACCAGAGTTGTTTACAATATGCATATCTAGCATATTCTTCCTTCCTTCCTTCCTTCATTCTTTCCTTAGGCCAAGCTACTGCTCGCCTAGAAAGATACAGAAGTTAGTATGTCATTTTAGTCTTTTGTTTATAATACAGGCAAATTAAACGCTCGTTGCCTTCAGCAACTTGAATCACGGATATATTTGTTACTTGATGACCCATTTGTTGTAACTAATGTTTCCTTCGTTGCTTTGTTCGTAGTCACATAAACGTTAGCTGCTACGTAGAGGACTGGGCTTGACTCTCAGTGCCACCAATCCGGCTATGAGGTCATGGTATCAACCAAACTAACACGAATAGTCACAGAAAATATAAACAGTGTCATATCTTTAAGCAGAGCACCTGTAATAAAAAACACCCTATCAAGTGATATGGTAGGGATAACATTGAAAAATATCCAACGGACACTGTTTCAGTAATAGCGCCTTGACAGAAGTGCTGACTGGAAAATATACTACAATGAAAGAAAGAGTGTAAATAAAGCATTGAAGATGAGTATATTTTTATATTGTAATTTGCTAGCTCTTCATATGAGTTAGAAATGATTAAAGGTAATGATTAAAGGTATTGATCCTTTCTGCGTTATATAAAGCAAAAGCGACACTTCTTAACCATTTCTTGCTTATACACTCTCTTTTGATCAGATCAGAGGCTCTCATTGACGTCGTCATAAACAATATGAATCAATGAATTCATACGTGACAAAACATTGGCAAAAATGGTAGCCACTTACTCCCCTGTTACTACGGATCTGTAGCTTAGGTAGTTAATTACTTTTTCAGCAATTTACCCCCCTTTCAATATTTATCCTTAATGGCCAAGAGCTTATAGATAGGCCGCGCCCCTCCCAATCAGCTGCAATGTGTCCGTTACCGATTTTACAAAAGCAGGAATCCCTATGACTATATTATTTTTATATTTGCAACAAATGTAGATAAAGAGGGTCTCATAATATGAGGAAATATCAGTTCATCTCATTTCTAGTCCCCAGTTTCCTCAGCTTTGGTGGTAACGATTGTGATACGTAGTAAAATACAAATCAAATTTGGCAACGTGTTGCTTTGGATATTTAGGACTCCCCTCCCCCAGTACCATTACATTATTTTAATAAGACCAGTCTTGAAAAGGATACTCTGATGATACGTCTATACAACTTTAATTCCG
>JAAAKL020013979.1:0-12188 GCA_010016065.2 Carybdea cf. marsupialis auct. non (Linnaeus, 1758) | reverse complement strand
TATTGCACTATTTAGTGCAATGGTAAAGTCTTCGCTTTCGGAGTGAGAGATCCTGGGTTCGAACCGGGCCAGCGCCCAAAGCACTTCATGTTTATGAGATCTATACTATGTAGTTCATGACATATATATATATTGTAAATAGCCAGATCGAAGATGATTTGCTTGTGAATATTTAGGAAAGATTTGAAGGAAAAGAAGATAGTGTCTCTTTTGTCAGAATGCACTAAATGCGCTTAAACCAGTTCGGGAGAACTAGCGCCTGATCGAAGCTAAACCTATCATTTAGTTTCAACAGACTACTTCCAGAAGACCATCGTTGTCTATGTCACTTGATATGGCACATTGAAAGCAGATATTTGAAACAATCCATGATAGAATATTAATACTGTATTTAATCTCTATTTACTTTTAGATAAAGGGAGAATACTGAGTAAAGATATTGTGATTAGAGCGTCCATAGCCTCTTAGTGTGCTTTCTGTGCTTTGCTAGTACAGAAATTGCTCCTCTATCAATCATTGTCAGTCACTAAAAATTCGGGAGCTTCTGTGACCTTTCGATGTTTCTAGAGAACTGGAATTATCAGAAACTTGTCATTAAGATACTATTCAATCGATCTGGTCATCTGTAGAGATTATATCCCGAAATGAATCGTTCATCTTAGCTATCCACTTTTTCTATCTTCGACCTTACAGCTTTAATTAGTTTCATTGTATTATCTATAACTGCTTACCTAACATGTTGTTTGGGTGTTTGTAGAAATATGGCAGGTGGAAAACCATAATTTCTCTAGCTCAAATCAATAATTCCGTGAGAGTATATGGCTTTCAATGTCCCTCCGACCAATAACAAAGAATTTTAAACATCCCATTTTTGCAAAACCGAGCTATCTATTTCTGCTGCACACTAGTAGGGCTTATCTGTATAAATCATAGATTGCGCAAAACGATTTAGCAAAATGTTGTGGAAATGCAAGGAGTGTCGTGATTTTGTGATAACCATGGAACCTTTATAGTATAAGAAGTAATAATCAAAATATTGGGTTTTAAATAATCCCCAAGATTTGCAAGACTATGGTCGCTTTCAGAATGAAACTTTTGAATCGTTTTATTTGCAGTTGAGTTGTTGCGGCTTACCCTTTAATTTAGAGTACGGTTTAGACTTTCTTGAATCTTTGAACATAAGTAAAGTACATAATGCTCTATACTAGATAAATATTTTTCGTTGTGGCTTTACCAATTTCAATTGCTATGGTCGACATAACGATTGTATCACAGCTCAACCTCTTGTCTCCTGAAGAGACCGTAGCATCATTAGCGCAAATTTGACACTCCAGCGAATTTCTATCTGATACAAATGAAGTTTTCTTCGAAAAGTATGGAAAAGAATGACACAATAATGTAAACGGGGGCCATTTATGAATGCAAAGCATGTATTGCATGCCTTGATATTGTAAAGATGTACATAAATACAGTGATCCTATTCAGAAGACAACTATTTGTCATTTTTCATTTCCTTCTTTGACCTTTTCTACTTCCAGTTGATCTCTTCAAAAGACGGTCTCCAAAAAGTCAAATCTATAGTAAGAAAAATCAACTCTAACTGAAAAATAGTGTGCATACAAGCTGGCGGTTGCTTTTATTTGTCATGGCAGCATTCTTTGCACGTAGTTTGATATGATTACATGACTAGAAAGTTTCCCACTGTCACTGGAAGAAACTGAAGCTGTAGGTAGTCTGCGTTTTGCTTTTGGTTTACGTATTGTTAGCATTCGTAGCAGATGCGATAACTAGTTCTTAATTCCACCTGGTAGACCAATTTTTCGAAGGCATTTTCTGGAAAATAAAATATGATATAGCTAAATGTAGTAGTAAGGTAGGAGAAGAGAACAACAGTGCAAAATTTGAAGTTTAGGGACGAAATGAAAGCTTATTCGGGGAGAAAGAAAGACGTTATTAAGAAGGTTGTTATGTGCAAGTCAGTCTAAATCTATTTTCAAATATTACCAGCGTTGCAATTGTTAGGGCTACAAGCCACCACTCTTTTTATTTATCTCCAGTATGTCTTCAAATCTATTTTACTTGTTTCATACTCAATCTGTGTTAATTGCACGGGAAAGAGAACTTACTAAGTTTAACGACAGAATGAAAAGTCCCCGAGAAAAATAATGTAATAGATACACAATTTGGGGCACATACTATCTCATGATTACTTCTCATTAAATTTTGTTTTACTCACTACCACCTTCCCAACAATTTAGTAAACCATGTAATTTGGAACTTTTGGAGCCTCTTCTTTCAAATGAATAAATATAGCTGTTGGAAACAACAAGATCAAAGTGAATATGTAGAAAGAAATAACTACAATCAGGTTGTAACCCAAAAAAAAAGATTATGAGGTGTTAACCTTTAACGATTTTGCTGAAATGACGACATTTGGGAGAGGAATAATAAAGAAAAATTTACTATCAACAAATTGGTGCCAAAGAATCCTTCAATTATAAATCTTAAGCAACAGTTTATAATCTACATCATAAAATGTATTACGCTCCCAAATTTTGTTCGCTTCCTTGTTGCAATGCCAAGCTATGTTAATCAAGGCACGTCACTAGAATCATACTAGACAAATTTTCCTATCAACAATATTTAATGAGAAATATAGCCATCATAAAAAACAATGGAAAATAATAGGGAGAAGTTCAGGTACATAGAATATTTAAAATTAAAATGTTTATTCTTATGTTGAGACGAAAGCAACCTACTGTTTAAGAACATTTCACATCCATTATGAATGTCTGTATGTTGAACTTTGTAGTATTTTAGCATCTTGTTAACATTGTTCTTTGGTTTTTTTCAGGTTTGGGGGGTTTCTGTTATTTATCTCCTCCTATATTTAGCACCAAATAAGATACTATAAAGAGTTAGTGCAAGAGGGATAATGTGCAGCTAACTTAATTTCAGGGTACAACTTTCATCTAGCATTTACATTCAAATTTAAGTTAACGGGGCACAAATGATTTATAAATAGCCCATCTTTGGACTCAAATTCAGAGAACTCAAGCGGTCGCTACTTTTCTTAGTTCAAAAAATGCGTACATGTAGCATGGTGTCAACTGGAGGCCTTAGAGACAATGGAGACCATTTCAAGAATACCACACAGGTAAATTTCATAATGTAGAGTATTTGAATATGAAATTATTGTTTATTCTTTATATCCTCATGAACAAAAATTCTCCTTAAAATACATCTCGGACACTGATCAGTGATTTCCGCATCTTCATTTTGATTTCCATTAACTAAGTTACCCAGACCTTTAAACCCACGGATCTCTAAGAAAACACTGGATCGAGCATCTTCCGCCTCAAAATGAGGTCAGTCGTTGGAAGCCACTTCAGTCCCCATCAAACAAATCTTATTCGCTACTAGCAGATACACCCGGCTTTGCTCAGGGATGTTAATCCATAATAATTGATACAACATTATTTCATTCTATCTATGTAATTAATTCTCATGAGAAGTTTATGAAGCAGATATTTATGAATGTGCAAGTCCCCATAAAAATCAAATCAAATAGGAATTCTAAAATCTGATGGACATATATCATGGAATTTATGTAAAACACAGTACATTTCTAAATTGATCAAATTAGCATTCTTGATCACTTGAAACACTGACTTTTATGTTCTCACCTAAGCGTTTCATTGTATACGATGGGTTTTTTTCTGACTCCTGAAGCCAAGATGAACAAATGTTTAGCAGACCCAACTCGTGAGCAGGCAACATAAAACGGCCCATGCGAGAAGCAAGGGGCTTGCAAGTCAATCACAACTGTTTGCAATGCCTGCCCTTGAGCTTTGTTAATTGTCATGCAGAAGCTAAGCTTAACTGGAAATTGGATCCTTTTAAATTCAAAAGAAAGATCACCAGGAATAATGGGAATTCTTGGGATAAGCACATCCTGCCCCTTAAAATTGCTAGTAATGATGATAATACTGAAACAAACATTGGATTATACCACTATTTAAACCTTGTCGAAGCGTTTTAGAAGGTTCTGGAAGACCAAGAACGTTTGCTGAAGGCTCCAGAATGATAAAAACGTTCTCGAAAGTTCTAGAAAGTTTTACCCAAAAGCGCAAATGGCGTCAAACGTTTTTTAAATTTTTTGACCCTCGGGGTCGCCCGACAATATGGCTTGTATGATCCAGCCCCGATTTCAGCCTCCTTCATGCCGAAAATGGCGAATCAAACATTTCGACGTCCATGGGGTCCACACCGAGGAAGAGATTTTCCAGATCAACCACGGATCGGATCCGGTTACCCTAAATTGGGGTCGCATGACCTTGCTCTTTCCCTTACAACTAAAGGCGTCAAAGAAACATTTGTCTTAAATGTAGTGGGCATCTGACGTATTGTTTTGCACAGGAAAGGAATGACAAACAATTAAAGTTTTAAATAGTTATCATAAGAATAATCATTATTGCCAAATGGTGGCCCGCTGCAACTTTATCTTCAGTATGAACACCAGAGAGATCAACAGAACATTTATTCGGTTTATACCATACATATTACAATGAGTAAGTCTTCATCCTTCCAACATTGACTTTTATACAACACACTACACTAGTGCCCTTGGAAGGTTAACCCGAGAATTGAAACTTATTTAACAATTCTAATAAAACGATTTTCTTGACACGTTAATAAAAAAGAACATGCATTCTACACGTACATAATGCACATGAGAAGATGTCTAAATTACGTGAACTTGAAATCTACTCATGGCACTTTGCTCTTGATTAGAGACTTTTTTATTGATACACAATGCCTTCTTATTTTTCAATTCTTAACAATTCCCAGGTTTATCAACAATGCTAAATGATTTTGTTGCTAGTTCACCGCTGTATTTTTACTGTCACTAACATATTTAGTGACTTGGGTGTAAGCTGGATCCTTTACTTCATCCAAATTTTAAGCGCAATTTCTAAGGATGGAAAGATCTAGTCCCATCGTAAGATGTATCGTACAAATCAAATAAACATTTGGGTGATTTCTCTGGTCTTCAATATAATAACAATTGATATTATTATTGTTGTTATCATCATTGCTGTTGTTGTCATTGTTGCTATTATGACAATAAAAACAGCAAAACGTACTCCGATGTGGTTATGCAACCCACTGCGAGTGGTTGCTTATAGTAAATTACACTAATTCTGCTGTTTGGTAATAGGGCATGTATTAGTTTATCAGAACAGCAATTGTTGGACAAAGTCCTGCTTTAGGTGAGGATACAAATATCATATAGAATTAAAGTAGTATGATATGACAGAAAAAAGAAATTTAGAGTGTGTTCTACTGCAGCTTAAAAGTGTCATTTTTAAAGACGCCCTCGTTGAGATGTTTTAAGCCTATCTGTTAAAAGTTCCCTTAAAACCTATTTTCGATACAAAGAACCCTTTCCATAACTCAGGCATTCTGTAGAACTCTCTGGCGCAGTGGAGAATAACAGATAATTTCTGTTTGGCAGTTCCCATGATGTTATTTGTCTGTTCCTTGCTTTCCTACACCCTTCAGCTAGTAGTTGAGCTCAAGATGACAGCACGGCTGTACAACGCATTGACAACTAACAAAGAAAGTTACTGAAATGAAAAGACCATCTTTTATCAAAGGATGATATTTAAATGAGAAAAAAATAATTCTGACACCGATGTGTTTTATTTTGGTAACATAAACAGCAGGTTTATCTTTTGTTTCAATATTCATGCCAAAACTCTTGGATATATACATTACGATTGAACTCTCTGTTCTTCTCCTCTTTACTCTATTGTGCACTAGCAATAAAAGATTGTTACACTTCTTTAATTTGTTTATTTTCAATAACTAGTTAAGCATTCTAAAGAACTGTACCTTCATAATTTGATATGAGGACGTTTTTCTGGCTTCACGTACTGACAAATAATAAAGCTTCCTTCACCATAAAATGTTTCAAGAAAGTCAACGTTTAAATACAGCAGGGGATGTCTACTTAATGGAATACAATTTGTAATTTTTCACTTCATGAGAATTCTTTTTCTCTATATAACTTTCAATGAAGCTGTTGGACTGCTGTTACGTTTCGTCAGCCATCACCATTGGAAGACTACAACAAGGTTTGCTGTCTCAAGAAACAGTAGCAGAGGGAAACAACTGGATTGAATGACTTTGGTTTTAATATCGCAGCTTGACCATCAAAATATTTCTAATCATGTGATGCCTTTTGCCAAGGACAATAGAGAATCCATGGTTTAGGACAGACCTTAGAATTCCACATCTTCTTTAAAGTACAATAACTTTCTCACTGTGGGTTTTGCAATGAGTCGTGGTAAAAACCATGATTTAAGAACTCTTTCGAGCCTCCCTTGTTGCTTGATGAAAGTACATGCATTCTTTCACGATCTGCTGATGCAAAATGCGCCATTATTACTATTTTAGTTGTAAAATACCATCACAGGTCCGGTGGAGCAGGTTTTTCAAGTGGAAAAGGCTAGACATGACTGAACTTTCTAAATTCATGCCCCCTCCCCCTCCCTCCGAAAATCAGTCAGTCTCATAGTTGGCACCCAATATAAAACTTCTAGTTATGGCTATTTAGATAGGAAAAAATGTTTGCCAGAGTGAGCAAGCTTGAACCACATGTAGGAAGTTTGTATCCTAAACACTTTTGCCGTTTATGTCCGCTTGACAACACGATTTCATTATAGACTTCGGAAAACCCATTTACAGAGCTTAGCACAGATCAGAAAATAATTGTATTGAATCAGCGGAAGATTATGGTCACGTTTAGTAGAATTGAGGATCGTTAACAACATTTACAATTAAGGAAGAAAGAATTACTAATTTATGAATGCAATATTAGATTTTACTGTCAAAGCAAGTAAACTTGTGTTTTCAAATTCGAAATTATGCTATTAACTGCTCTCACAATGGTTTAGTTGGTAGATCACGCGCCGTTATTCCAGGATTCCAGTCTCTAGTATCTCTTCAAACTTTTAAATTTTGTACTGCAAAAGCTAGTTAGCATGAGCTATTCTGTGTTTAGGAATGTCAACAGCAAAGAAAACAATTCTATTTACCAAGGTCTTATAATATTCTGCTGAAGCAACGGCAATACTTTGATGAATTAGTGGTTAAATAACAACCTTGATACAGAGTTTGTATCGATTTCTGAATAATAATTTCAAAGGACAACATCCATAGCTTTGGAAATTATTGATGGAGTGCTAAAGAGAATCTCATTAAGAGGGATTTATGGATACCAAAGTCATTCAAACTTAGCAAAACAATATCAGACACAGCTCGATTTCATACCTTTAAAAGTCCATTGCAAAAGATGGTGGTAAGATCAACCTTGAGTTGGTACGAAACGGCAACCATGAAGAAAGAGGAGAGAGTAAAACGTCTCTAATCAATTGCAGAATTTCAATGTGTGTTAACATAAAGCGAGACAACTCTGAGCAAAGCTCCTCCAGTTAGTATTGTCAATAAAGAGTATCAGCAATCTTGAGTTTCATTGTTTCCTTCAACACAATATACATCTTCAATTTTTCTCAAGCAATTGTTTCTTGGATGTGATAAATAATCCTTAAAGCGCAAGGAAATACTTCTTTACTTCTGTACTCGATCAGAGTTCTCATTGTTAACGCATCATAAATTTTAATTGGTAGAATTATAACCAAGAGGAGGCTAGTAAAATATCCACTAGCAAGGTATTTTGCAGGATCCTCTTCTAGCAGCTTTAAGTTGATATCAAAGAGCTTTTTCTTTAAACCCCAGGAGTCTGGGTACAAGTAACTATACCTTCTTCATTGATCTGTTGATTTTTTTGGCATTTCTAAGTGCGTGTAAACACACATACCTATTTGATGGAGGAAAGTACTGTATTACGATTCTGGTTTGTACTTCAAGTTTTCGCAAAAACTTTTTCATTGCAAGGCAACCTTTCAGAAGATTTCCATAGAATAAATTGGTAGAGTATTTGGATGACGTAAGGGAGTCTGATTCACCTCTAAAGAATTATTACCTCTTGCAAATACGTTACCAGTTTGTTCAACGTCAATGGAGAGCAGTTCTTACGTCTTGAAAGTACAGCTATTGAGACAATATTTACACCTACGTATGCTAGTCTGATAATGGTTTATATAGAGGGTAAATTATACTCCAAGCTTGAAATCTTGCACGACCACAATACTCGCTTATTCGTAGAAAGCAACTGAAAACGTTTTCTGGATGATTGCTGCATTTTGACTGACGAATATACAGGTAAACCGTTGAAACTTTCGGATTTACTCAACAAATTAAAAAGGCAACATACATCATTCCCGGAATACCAAAAGATCAAAGTAGAGGAATAACTTCGAGTGTGCGGGAGCAATAAGTTTAAAATCATGCCTTTTACAAATTCTGGTCTCGGGACAAAAACATAAGAGAAATCCATGAAAACCAACTTACATGAAGATTTCCACCCAACCTCAATTCTTGAACCTAGATCCCTAATCTACAGCAATCAAACGCAACGTTTGAAGTATATTATGTAGAAAGTAAATAGAATGTAAACATACTATTATAATAACTGTTAGTAATGATAACTCTTAAATAGATGAAAATCGTAAAGAGACGTAAAACCGGTTTTGTAAATTATCTCACGGCAGTACTCGCCTTGTGTTTTTATGTCTTTCATCTCTTTACAATCTATATGTCTATGTCTACAGGTATATATACATATACACTCATAGAGCCAGCATTCTCCAATGCGTATAGATAATACATTATACTCATTACACAATTTTCTTGACTTTTCGATATCTTCTTTTCAAAATTTTTAAAATCTTATTTAATTCTTAAATTTCTAAGGCTAGGTATCTCTATAACTAAATGTGTATAAAAGTGTGTAAACATGCAAACCTACTCCTTAAATAAGAAATTGATTGCTCCCAGACGTGCTCTAGACCCTCATCACCTACAATATTATTCGAATCTGATCACCTTAAGAATGACTTGGTTATTAAAACTTTCATACTTATTTGAGAAGCCTATCACTAATCCTTAAGTATCTCCCTAAATACAAATCTTTCCGGAGAAGTTATACCATCCATGTAGGTAGGGCAGAATGACAAAGAACTGCATTCTACTAGGAAGGAAGGTAAACTACATTTCATTTTATAAACACAAAGGTTGAAATAAGCAATTGGGACAATTTCCCCCCAAATATCATTCATGAATAGTATATCTGGGTAATTTGGGACAAAATCATGTCTTAACTTCCACTTACTATCAAGCTAGCATGCACAAGGGACAATTATAAGACTTTTGCATTCAGTATTTAAACGCAAAAAATTTACTTTCTCACAGTAATTTTCTTAAAAATATCCCTAGAAATTTAAGAAAACTGACAGCTTAAGGTAAATCATTGCCATAGTATCTGGAAGCGACTTATTCTGAATCAATAAACAATCTGTGGGGGAATCAAAAATCTTAACTGGTCATAAATACGATATGTGGTGCTGAGGTCAAGAGTATCTTGAGGATCGCTCTACAATTGAGCAATTGATTTTCAGTCCTACTAAGTTCTTTTTAGTCACAATATTCTTGTCACAACACCATGATGATGTTTTCTTGTCCAAAAACCGTGTGATCACTTATTCAAGTAACGTTGGTATTTTGAGCGTGTTAAGCCACCTTACGTGACTAGCACTGCTGACTTCACAGAGTTTATTCGAGTTTCAGAACTTATGTATTCTTTAACAACTCTCAACGATAACTTTTTGTCGGGTCTGTTAATCCGGCATTTTACGGAACATACTAGCACTTTCTCCATCAGTATTTTGTCAGAAAAGGGATAACTGTGACCCGAATTCTACTGACAGAGGGGTAGAATTATGGGATAAACAAATCAAATCAAGCCCTCACTGCAATTCGATTTTTAAATATGGTTCTCTTAAGCTCTTGAGCGCTATTGGTCTTTGTTACATTTTACTGTCCAATCAAATTGCAAGTGGAAATCTAGTTATAGCTGGTGAGTTAATGCTACTGGTGCTCCACTGTGATTTTCCCATCAATAATAAATAGCCACGATGCATTAAAAATACGACTTAGTGTAAAAATAAATATAAATCAGACATGATAGGGAAAGGAGTTGTACCGTAGTTAATTTAGAAGACGTAATAAACATTATCAGTATTTATAATATGTTAGCTTAAGACCAATAAGGAATTTAGAGGAAGGTATCATCATGATTGTCTTAAGAAATGAGGACTTCTGCCGCAAGTCAGGAATTGGTGATCTTGATTATATTAGGACTTCTGATCTTCAAAGCAAAATCACGGCCAAAGGTTTGCACTGCAGATAAGTATGCTGATGGCTGCTCTGTCCCCCTTGGCATGGAGGTTCCATATAAGCAACAATTCACACCAGCATGCAACAAGCATGACTTGTGCTACGGATGTGTAAGTACAATCATCATCTGCTCTTGGTTATACGAATCTTCCTCGACAACTGTTGTACTAGCTACTCTAGAGTTTACGTTAACTACAGATAACTACAGTTACCAAACAGAGTAAATCATTGAAGGCTTTCATGGGTACAGAATACTCATATGATAGCATAACGAATATTACAATAAACGCAAACTTTCTGCAAATAAACACTTCTTCTCTGACTTATTTACTTCCTGAGATTAGTGATTTGTTCATGTATCTTTACACTTTATTTGTTTACTGTAAAAGGGAATACAACAAAGAAACTTAGGTTGGTTCATGTAAACGGTCTATAATAAGAGCTACACTGCTGCTTCAGTGTACATTGTAGATACCCACAAACGTTTTCATTTCATTAGCATAACAACCTTTCTACATGAAAAATTCGACATATTAGCCAGCAAACACAACGGAACGTTTATTCTGCCTAAATTTATCGAGGACATCTAGTTGAAACATGATTAAGAGGTAAAGCAATTATCTCAGTTCTTTCATGAATCGCGTCCGTATCTTTTGTAGAATTACGAGATATTACAAGTCGCATCTCTCTCACGTCGTGTTGTCTACACCAAAACATCGAAATGCAACAAGAGTAAGAACTTTGTACGCTTTTCTTACTGATGCAAATATGCATATTATTCCGTCAACTTAATACAATTACCAAGAAACATGTTGCTTAGAAGTCTTAGAAGTTGCTTGTAGTACAAACCAAGAGTTTTCACCAGAAACTTTACAACAAAGATCACATACTTCTTCTGTTGATTTGTTATTTTTATCCCATTAAATAGAGGGTTTTGTTACGACGTTGTGTACTCATTTCTGTAGGATGAGTTAATACCTCAGGTCTATACAGTTTTCCTACTTTTTTGTTTATCTGTTTGGAGTGCCACCAGAAAGTTTTGAGGTGTATGGTTGGAATTGCTGTACAGTTTATTATCGGAAACGCTGTAGATTGTGGGGAAGTTTAAAAAGTAAGGGGTGGTCTAGTTTTGTAACCCACCCTCAGGATACAGACATAAAGCTTGGGTCCTGAACCGACTGTAGCAAATGAAGCGAAGTCGACATAAGGAACCAGGAGAGGTTTCACTTATTCCCCTGTTTTCCAAACTTTATGCACTTATTATTCTGCATTATTTACGTAGTCATTTGTGGCTTACATAGCTAGAAGAATGCCAATAGCACTATGAATATGATGGCTGTGCTTATCAATGAGTTCTCATAATATAAATGAAAATTTGTTTCTTAAACTTAAGCCCTGAACTCGTTTCACAAAGTTATGATTCCATTTTTCATTATTGAAATTTAATCCAAATCAAGATTACTTTGTATCCTTGTTCTGTTTAAGCTTATTGCTTGTTGATAAAGCATGCACTACTACATGAACTGCAGGTAGTTTGTGTATTGTTCGGATTCTGGTCTTTGCTCTGACAACACGTGCAACTTTGTGAATGTAATGGTGGACAGGCACTTCACATATGTTTGCCATTTTTTACGAAAGTATATTTCTACTTTAATTTCGGCATTATCGTTACATGAAATATACATAAATTGCCTAGCAAGTCTACAGGAGACTGGTTCCCATTATAGGTCAACAGTTTGAGACGGCCAGTCAGTAGGCATGCCATGAATTAACAAATTCAATTTGCGGTCCTTGACATCACTTTCCAGTACCTGATTCTCCAGTTG
>JAAAKL020013978.1:0-12188 GCA_010016065.2 Carybdea cf. marsupialis auct. non (Linnaeus, 1758) | reverse complement strand
GACTAGCAAAGGACTGGTTTAAAAGTAAATGAGCTGCAATAGCAGAAAGTATCAGCTTTAGTTATCCATTTATTTTTGCAAAGGCAGGGAGGATGTGTTCGCAAAGAGTTGGATCTTGCCCTTACAGAAGATGGTACATGTTGCGCTATCCGGTCAACTAGCCGTTGGAACGTACAATCAGCATACTGTGGATCACAACGGCAATGAGAATTTTAAACATCATTACTGATTTGGTAGGGAGGCAAACACCCTTCTTTATTAAACGTAGAGAGCATTGCTACATGTATAGGCCTACAACCCTGAGGTTGTAAGTGAAAAACGATTTAGGATTGGCCATATTTATCTGCGTAGTACTCTTAGTGCACTTCTGGTTTGACGATATCAAACAATTGAGCAGGGTCATGTATGATATGAAGGACACGTGATAAATCATGGGTGCCCAACAGTCTATCCATGACTATGGTTAATGATGATGACACTTCGTAGAGCCACAGTAAATGAATTTATACTGGACATAGAAGCAGCCCTATGAAAGGGTCAGATATGGGCTCTGTACCTTTATAAATAATACAGAAGGTACCCACTGTCCATGGGCAGGTGACTGATTGTGTCAAGCTCGGCAGAAAATCTAAGCCTAGAGAAAATACTTTTAGATCAGCGTAATTAAACATTTGATAAAATTTGATCTCACATAGCCTGGAAGTAAGGGAGTGTCAATGAGTGTAAAGGCCTGTGAATGTAAGCTGACAGTAGATCTTTAAAACTTCATTTGTCACGATTTTTGTCGAAAACGTGTGTAGAGAGTATACAGCATAAAGAAACCCTGAGTCAATCCCTCTTTGTCTTACAATCGTGTCATTTATATACTGAAAGTTGGCTATCACTGGTATACTTTCAAATAAACGCTCTTATGGTACCCTGAAATTATTATTTCATCTTAATTACTATTATCATCACTAGATGTGATTAACTCCAGTTCTTAAATGTTTGTCATCTTAGCCATTTCTCAGCGACTTCCTGCAATTTAAAGACACACCAATTCATACAATGTGTGAGCAGTTTTCAAGGGTGTATGAGAAGATGTGTATTTACGATGATGCCCAGCTGTTTTTTATTCATCCTTTTACATTTTACGCTGTCTCTTGATAAACTCTGTCTAAGTTTCCTAGCAAATGGTGACCTTTAGCATCTTTTAAAGCTGCAGAAATCATTCTCCCTGTCTATCCGTATCTAGAATGTCATATAGTCAGGTCTTTCGTTACCTCAAGGGCCAGGAACAATAGTTAACCCGTGGACTATGCCCAGGGAAATGTTCACTAACCACTGTTAATGCATATCAGGCAATTACATATCAGCATTTGTAACCTCGTTTTCATGGAAGAATGGATTGGCAATGATTAGGATTCAAGTGCGCTAGAGAAATAAGATCCCGGTGGTGAGATATTCTCTCTTTCTATTGTCTGTTTTAAACTCTCTTTTTTGCCTTCCTTTTGCTGATGTAACCTTATTAATTCTTTAATTGGGCCATGATCTCTTTATCTGTCCTGTAGTATGTGAAAATGGACGAGACTGCTTCTCCCAATCCTAAAACTAGCGGACATAGAACAATACAGTGATACTGTAACACTCGACTTTACAATATTGTTATACCAACAACTTTGTTTGTTCGTTCTTATTCTTATTTCCAGAGGGGAAAAAATCAAATGATTTTGAAATAAGGAAAATAATGACAGTTATAAAATATGTTCCCATACTTTCAGATCCATTGATAACTCGTATCTCTATCTTTTATGAACACAAAGAATGCTGAACGCCGTTTAAAACACTCTCAACATGACAAAGTAAAACCACACTGATTGTTTCAAGTTTCTTTCCCACAGAAACACAGACAAATGAGGATTGAAAAGGGAGTTCATTGAGTTTGTGATTTGAATTACAAACATTCTTATAAAACAAAGAGAGAAGAAAGACTGCTCCTTTAAAGCTGTATTTCTATTTATAGAACGGCTGACCTTGCAATGTATTATTTTGTACTTGTTGAAAGCAATGGCTTAAAGAATGAGTTCATTGCTTTTCACATCAATGTTATGGAACAGCATGATTCGTGATGAGTGCGGCCATGCCAAAAAGGAGCTTTCTTTCGGATAGCGCTCTCTTGAAAGACAATGACCTACAAATTCCCACTACCAGTGATAGAAAGAGATACACTAAAAATCCGATGTAATATTTAATGAAACGTCTCAGCTGGATAGATACATACCTTTGGCAGATTCATTGAATTCAAGTGCACAAGATGTTCCTCAGCCAGTTTCTCAAGTACCAACCCTAGCAGTTACGATAATGCCTTGCAACTAAGGTAAAGAAGCTAGTTATATGATTAAATATTCACAAAATTTCACCCTCGAGATTTTATAATCTAGAAACGTTTTCCGATTGACAATTTTAGGCTACATTATCTTGTACTTTCTCTCAGTGCGTGAAGCTAAATGTCTGAAATTGTATATCACTTTGTGTAATTAAAAGAGGAGATTAAAGAAAGCGTAAAAAATCTCTCATACGGACAAGGTCATCCTGCTTTTATCAATGGTCGTAGCAATGATCTCTCGTCTTCATATAGTTTATTTCACTTCAGATATCTCCTTTATGCCGTAGACAACAAACTCTATATAAAAATTTTAATAAACATGAAAGAATGAGCTGTTGACATATATATGTATATGTATTATATATTTATATATATATGTATTATATATTTATATAAATGTATATACATACAACTACTACTATGCAGTGTCAAGGTATGGTAATGCCCACAATGCATTTCATTCATAGTAGTGTGCATCTTTGTAGACCACGTTAACGTAAGCTTCCTGCAATTCACATCTGAATGAGAAGAGAAAAGACGAGGTCTTTCAATAAAGGATTGGCATACAGCTACATGCTTTGTGTGCGGTATCTTCGATGCTTTCCTCTGTAATTCTACATTTTGATCGATTTCTATCAGGGAAATCCTGAACATCAAATGATGAAAAGGATTGAAGCTGTAACCAACAAATCCCAACTCAGGTAGGGTTGTCACGTGGTCAGAATGACAGAGAAGTACATCTCGTAGAGAAAGAAGAGGCAAAGCAAGGAGAAGACCAAGTAGAGCCCCCAGGAAAACATGTAAGGTTGTCATCAAATAGTATTTTCAAAAGTGCCAGATAGACCGAAAAACATAAGAAGGGAAGGCTAAGGACAGACAAGGCGTTTCATAGGCTGCAGCAAGAGGGGTCACGAGAAAACTGAAGAAAATGCTTCATTAACTCACATTGACCACAGACACAAGCATTGTGAGAGGTGTCGTAGGGCCTGTATTGGGCATTCCATTAACGTGAGGGTGCACAAATAGCCAGGTTGTAATTTGGAGTGTTACTATCATTGTCGCTGCTG
Source organism: Carybdea cf. marsupialis auct. non (Linnaeus, 1758) (assembly GCA_010016065.2). NCBI lineage: Eukaryota > Metazoa > Cnidaria > Cubozoa > Carybdeida > Carybdeidae > Carybdea > Carybdea cf. marsupialis auct. non (Linnaeus, 1758). The sequence goes on along the minus strand of JAAAKL020013978.1, from coordinate 8,756 downwards.
ATAGATTATTTTCGCGGAATAGCCTAGAGTCTTAACTCTCAACTTCTGCTTTTAATACAATTACACATTATAATTTTATGTTACATCGAAAGACTCTGGTTGAGTATTCACCTGGTCGACAAAAACTTTGGCCAGAACGTATCTATCATGTTCAGAAAATAGGCCTTATCTCAATAGGAGCCATCTCATAAAACACGCGAATCCTGTCCTAAGGAAAGATAGGAATCTGACGTTTTATAATGCATTTGTTCTTTAATTTGCCTAATATGGTACCTGAGGATCTTGGAGCTATGATGGGCCAACCCCTCAAAAGTCCATTCACATAGCGTAATACAGTTCTGATTTGTGACCATTTATCTCCAAACCCTGATTTTCTTAATAGTTGTGCTTGTCAAGTTTTCTGAGATTTCTTGTGTAACATGATAGACAGATGCAGCATTCCGAGGAATGTGATCCCTTTTCTTCTCCAGAAGCTAAGTTGTTCTTAATCTACGTTAGAGAACATAACAGAACAGAACATACGTTTTTATTGACCCTTCTTCGTCTACGTTTGGTATTGCACCTGGCAGGGAGTTACCTTCAAGGACTCAAATGCTACATCTTTTTCATATGCCTTACCTAACCTTCCAGTGTCAGGCACGTTACAAGGAATAAATGATGTTAAAGTCAGTTGAAACCTTGCAATGAAGGGAGAGCAGGCATAACGTAGATGAGGCATGCCCAAGACAGAAAAGAATGGCAGCTATTTGCCTGCAATGGCACGACAAGCTCATGATGATGATGTTGATGACCTTGTTTAATCTCTTGTCGGTCCAATTACACACGTTGTGGATTTCCAACCTCGTGCCTTTCCCAGCGTGGCATTCCAATGTAATCTTCTTAATCAGTTTTCCTACTCTACAAAGATGTTCGATGTAGCCCTGTTTGTACTGTCTGAACTGTAGACGGATGCTGCCACTAGTTTGCAATCTCAATCGGAAGCTTTTGACATTCGTTCATTACTCCCTCCTTAACACAAAGTCTCTTAACTGCGCAAAATGTCCAAGCTCCAAACCATTATGTTAAAATCAATCCAGATGGTCGCATGTACGATATGAAGTTTGGTCATCGAACTCACACTTCTGCCATTCCAAATACGACCTAGCTCTTATACATTTCTTCCAGGTTAGCGATTATTGCCTCGATCTGGACGGAGCCTTGCAAAAATACGTTATCCAAAGTTCCAAGGGTAGGACTAAGCGCTCAGATAAACAGCCATTATGTCTGACACCGTCAACCTCTCCTCATTTACTGTTGACGAACTTCGCACCTTTTTGAAAGAACGTGGAGTATCGTTCTCAGTTATGTGGATCAACAATGAAATATAACGTCCTTTAAATGAGGGCACTTGATGGTATTCTTTGTAGGTAGGTACATTGCAGTTGTATTTTGGCGTATCAACTGTTGGCAGTAATGTGCTTTAATCGCTATCCGAAGTATAATTTTTTAACGGCAGTACCCCTCCTGTTAAAAGAAGACGCACTGACTTTCTCGAAGAAAAATAGGACCTGACTGTGAAGAAATCAACCCTAGGTTTCGTATGTAACCTCGGTATCAAACATTGTGAAAACGAGGGTAAAGACAACCTGAAAGAACCATACTTCTGACCCATCGCCGTCTTCAACAGATGTTCAGGGAGAACCCGCGATTTGATGTCAGTATCGGTTTTAATGGGTATGAGGCCTTTGAAGCTTTTAGAGGTCTCATATCGTCATGACTCACCACATTCGAATTTATGAAGAGCACAACACTGCCTTTTGGTCTGAAATTCTCCGTCAAGTCTGTAAAACAAATGATAAGTAATAACTTATCATTTAAATAAAGTTAAAACTTATTTACAAGGGGATGGAAACAGTAAACGTCCTCCTTGCGATTTGAATAAGATGCTAGCATTTTTGTGCTGCAACCTCCAAGCTAAAATGTTAGCAAATCTCACTTGATTCTTATCCGGAGATCGTGCTGTGTCAGTATAAAAGCCATGATAGTGATTATAATGAATCCTCTCGGATCAAAGTTAATATCCTCTGTAAATTCAACTTGGTGCAAACACTAAAGCATGGGGTCAGGCTTCCTACGTTAACAAAATGCCTCATAACAAGATAAAACATTGTTTAATGTACATTTGAGATTGTCTCATCGATGCCGATTGAGATCTGAAAAATAACTTACAATGCTGTCAGGCAAGCATAGACACTTTTAATTTTTGGAATTTTAATCTGGTATTTTAATGGCTACGACTGTAAAGCTCTCCCCTTCGATATACACAGATTTAAGCAACAGACACTTTTCAGTTACTAAAGATAGCCATTTTCTACTTCCTGCAAATATGATATCAAAAAAGCTGCAAACGTCTATAGCAAAACTGAATGAAATATTTCAAGAAACCTATTTCGCCAACGACTGAAGCTACGACTGAAGCTTGCAGACAGGTAATTCGCTTGCAAGCAATGGCATAACCATTTTTCTGACCTCAACTTTTTATGGAGTTTAATCTCCCACAGGAAATTTCGTAATATTGTATTCTATATTCTATTGTATCGAAATACACAGTAACTAACAATATGTATAATAAATCAAGATCAAAATAATACAAAACAATAAAGGCAGCATTTCAAAGCGATCGTCTTGTTGACATACCCCCTTCAACGAACGTTTTAAAAACACCGTTTGACTCCATTTCCCTGACATTTCCTCTACAATGCATAACTAAATGTACTCCAATTTGAATAGTCTTCTAACTTCTCATTAGATTGGAAGTAACAGACCGCACAGCTTGTGATACACTCTTGCATTTTTTATTCACTTTACCCTGGTGATAAGAAAACCCCCAGAAATATAGGAACTCAAGTGTCACTGGTGATATTCAGGTTCTCTATACCTCGGTTCCTCGGTTACATAGTTGTACTCCAAGAAAAATCTGCTACCTGATAGTTTCAAAATTCTCAGTTCATCCTTTTTGGCAAATTTCTATATTTCACGCCGGTCCAATAGCCCAAGACTTGGCCTACAAATTGGTCGTCTTGGGTTCGAATCGAGGCAGACGAGCCACGATTCACCCCATCATTCATGCTTACCGTGAACCAGCAGTGCTGAGGCAAGTGGACACCATTTGACTAAGTAAAGGAGTAGTTCTGAGCTCTACCAGAAATATGGTAGTTGCTACACAAAGAGAAGAATAAGCGTGGTCTCGATATACGGTAGACCATCTTCATCTTCCTAACTACACTCCTGTTGCTTATTGCACATGTTTACCTGAGGTGGTTCATCCTAACAGGCCACTAGAGTAACCTTTCATTGCAATTTTGCATTTCCATTCTATGATTGCGTGGCTTTGGCTACAGTTAATTCTAGTTTGTATTCTAATTATGAAATAAGATGCTTTTCTAAACTAGGCATTAACTAAGTAGAAACGTTTTCCACCAACCATGTCTGTTTGAAGAATATACCCTTTCATTCCAAAATGTTCCTTTTGTGGAGTATTTTCAACAAATTGTATCAAATCTTTTAAATAATAGTTCGTTCTATCATGGTAGTGCATGAGGTACCACTTTGTCATTTGTGTAACTTCATAGCGTGAATAAGGAGATACCTTTAGAACGTTTGAGAAACTCAAACCATTGGGGATTGAAATTCTAGTTTAATGGAATCATCATTTTATAGCATAGTAGACCTGGGTTAAACCGTCTGAGGGTAACCAAGTATACTGCGCATTCTTTCATTACTTGATAAAAGCACTGCATACCGAGGGAGTAATTGAATTCAAAAATTAAACATAAGCTTGATGTTATTATGAATTGGAAAAGTTTATTAATTTCATCACCAAACTATAAGTTTCGGTTTTCTTTCTTTCGTTTGCAGTAACGTATAGGGCCTACCATTTGATTACAATCCCAAAAGTTTTTTAACTTTAGAGAGGGTTCCAAAATAGAGATTAATTATTCAAAACATTATATCTGAAACAATAACTTTACCTGATAATAGTGTGGGTGCATACAGATAATAATGCCTTCATTTCCCCTTAATTCTTTTAATGTTTTCCATTCAGATGTTCTTTTGTCCTCCTACGCAACTTCACCTGATTGATTTGAAAGTCTATTCACCTCGAAAAGGCAACCACTAATGGCAGCGGGAGATCAAGTTGGGGTTGGAAACAAATTGATTCTTTGAAAATGTAACTTGTAATTTTGAATGTGGTAAACATGACACAGCATGACAATGTTTTGGCAGACGGAGACATATATTTCAAGAATCTTTGCAGCCACACAAGAGCAAATTTGAGAAAAAGCATAAATAAAAAAAAAATCTAATGATATTCCAAAATGTAAAACAAATAAATCATCAAAGAGTAAAAGCTGCATCTTTCAAGGAAAAAAAAGAGAGACAAGCTCTATGCCACTTTTTTATAACAAGCGTCTTCGTCCCTCAACGGGAACACTGTTTTAACTCGTACTGGAACTTCCATTCCCCGTTCTAATTTTGATTAGGCTAAGAAAATTAGCCAAGTTTGCTTCTGGCGATAGCTACCATCTTCCTTTTTGAAATTTCAACAAGCAAGATCCTATGTTATCATGGGATGCAAGCAGTGGCGGTTTTGGAGGGCCGGGGTCCAGGGCCGTTTAATGTTTGCGGGGCCCTATGACGTCATGTATTGCAATAGAGTTCAGGCGTTATCGTCCTGCAGAAGTTCTGGAGATACTGTATTGCCTACAATAGGTAAAGTTTCAAGTTATCACTAACTCTCATCAGAGTAATATGGGCAGTTAAACACATACTATCTTCTTAGCATTTAAAACAGGGGCCCCTGGAGGTGCGGGGCCTCGGGCCATGGCCCTGTCGGCCTCCCCCTAAAACCGCCACTGGATGTAAGACAAGTACTTTTACTAAAATTGGTTAGGAGAATAATAGGAGAACCCTTGCAATAACAACAATAACAACAAAAGTCTCCCAGGCTGAGGGAAATTTAGCCACTAAATTAAACGTCCCCCACATCCATGTTGCATGAAGTGTGTCTGATAGTAGCATGTGAAATCTCAAGTGTTGCACTAGTCAATACTACATGCATGACTATAGTTGAAGACAGAGAAAAGATTGTCAGGAGTGCTAGTGTACATCTTTCATGTACTCAAACGTCCCCCCCCACCCCACCGCCACAAAAATGTTTACCTTCCTTGTTAAAATCTTCTTACCTACACTCTCCATATAAGGAGACGTGGAATTGCCGATACGCCACTGTGCCTTTATGGTCACAGTAAGAAAGAGACAACAGCTGATGGAAAATTAGGTGATTTTTATACATACAGCATCCGGAAAAAGGGGAGAGTTCACTTGAATTAAGTACTTTAGCCTTTGAAAGCCTGGATGTGGAACAGCATCTGCTATAGCATTTCTTTTGTGCATAATTCTGGTAATGTTATTGGATTTTTATAATTCTTGCCTTTGCTACTCTCCAGGAGGTCTAGCTCGTGTGCACCCCCCGAAAAACCCCCAACCACAAGAAGGTATTATCTCAATTGCATTAATTTTCCCTTGATATGCTGCGCTATGATTACTGATACAAGGTCTATTGCATTTCTGAGGTTGTTGACAATTTACAAACTATTTAGAATACCATTGATTTAAAATGTAAGACAATGGGATGAGCGTCTCTTTAAATAGAAAAGTGGGGAGGAGAGATGTAATTCAAGGGATTTTAAGGTGAGAAATTTAGGTGAAGAAAGTTTAAATAAATAATTAAAAAATGAATTGGACATCATGGCATGTCAAAGATGCACTAAGCACGTAACGATAAAGCAGTTATGGGCAAATGGATAGTGAGAAAAACATAAACAAAACATACCTCAAGAGGTAAATCACAGATAATGTGGAAACATTTCAGAGTTCTTCAAGGTACAAGACAAATAACAAACCTTTACCTGCAATAGTTATTGGCACTTTTATGAAGAAATAGTATTCTACCTTTTTTCTTAGCCATACTTGAGAATATAGACTATGCACATTAGCATTGATCATATTTATATCGAAACATTCAGGTTTCAAGGCATCGTTTCTATCATCAATGATTGTCTCCTTCCATGTTATATACCTTAGTTTATCTAGAAATGGCAATGCAAGTATTCTATATAACCTTATTGATCCCATGTAACTTTACGGGTGAAAGCAATGAACTTGTAATCAGGTTCGAAAGTTTAATCACTGATTTACTGCATAAATTTTAGAGAGTGGATATATGGCAATGCCATGAAACATCATGCCACAAAATCATCATGATCGTCATAGTAGGAAAACTGTAATACAGAGGAAACCCTTGCTTTAAGATTGTAGTGCTAAGGAGATAGTGTTAGCAGGATTCAGTTAGTTAGTTAGTTAGTTAGTTAGTTTTGTTCTAGGTGCCAAACATTCCAATGCCTTCATACAATAACATAGCTGCATGTGCTTACTAAATTTGGGTATCCAGGCTACCTGTCCTTTCCCCTCCTCCTTTGGTTCTCCTTCCAATTGAGTTATTTATGGCATCATAATCGCTCACTTGTTTTTCTTAATGATCTTTCTGTACGTGCGATATGGAACCTGCGAGTCCATCCCACTTTAGGAAGCCTTCGCTTGCTCGTAGCATGTTTCCGATCGATATAAATAGGCTATTGTGTATGCGTCTAGACGCATGTTCTTTGAATAATAGCAAGAGAACAGGCAATCGAATAGCTCTGCAGCAGTACCAGTTCAAATGATAAATGAATCTATTGTTTATTTCAAGCAATTGTTTTCGTTTATAAATATAAGAGACCGCCTGTTATTAGAATATACCTTGAGCTTATCACAGTACGCTGCTTTTTAATGCTTTCTCTTGTCTTTCGAACAGTACTTGCACATCATACTTTTAAAACTTGAAATTTCTTTTGTTCCAGGAAGAACCCTGTTTATCTATTTAGTCCCTATTTTCGTAATAAGATAGATACCCGCTCTGTCCCAAAAATTTCTGTCTGTCTTTGTCTGCAGCAAGTGGTCAACAATATCACTTTTTTCTTATTGACGATTAGTTGTTGTCGTCATCATTACAATCATGATCATCAACATCATCATTATTATCGTTACCATCGTCATCATATTCATCATCATTATCATCGTCATCATCATGATCATGATCGATCATTATCATCATCATCATCATCATAGGCGAATCCAAGAGGCGGGACACGGGTGAATGTCCCCCCTCTAAAAAATGTTTTAATACCTAAGAAAAATATGAAATTGGAAAAATGCACTCAAATATAAGTATTTCAGTACATACGAACACTGCGACTTGCGAGGCATGTGTACGTGTTACACACACTTACGTCAGATAAGCGTAACTGTAGTAGCCCTATTCAGTTCATTAATTATTGTACCCCTCCTTTGGAAAATTCTGGATACGCCCCTGATAATCATCATCATCATTATAATTATCATTGCCAAGCACCTGGGTGTTCATACAGGGGGCCTAATCACAAGTAAAATCTCTTGGCTCGCTCAGAGCAGAACATTTACCTAGTTTTAGACTTACATTAGGGGCGGGCATATTGTGACTAGCTCTTTATAGTAGAGAGCAAAGAGGAATGCTACGTAAAGACGTACTTTAGCGTATGATAGCTTTCAGTTGTTTAGAGTCTGGAGAAACTGAGAGGTTGTGTTCTTCAACTTTTTAGTCTATAATAATGGAGGCAAATTGGCTACATCAAATCGATTGATCATTAAATACCCTAAGTAAAGTTAGTATTATGCTAAAGTTTGTAAAAGATAAAAGTAGATTCCTAACTTGATAAACTCATGTCAATAAGTTTAAAACTAATAAAACATATTTGACGGTTTTACTTTGACTAATATACATACTAAATGCAAAGTTAGTTATGTTTTGTAAGGGGGTGGAGGGGGAGTGCTACTCAAGACAACGTACATGAAACCGAGATGATACAGGTACATTGATGCAATAAGCCGAACGTCTACAATAGATAGAAAAGGGCCTGGTCCATAACATGTCGGACAAAGAATTGACGTATAAACTGGTGGGTGAACAGATACAGCTACAAAAGAAATTGCACCGACATAGAACTGCTTCTACGTGTTAGGAACGTTTTACTAATGTTTCAAAGGATGTAAAAGGCTAGTGGTTGTCCCTACTACTACTGCTGTACTTAAGAGTCTGAAAACCATCGACGCTCATTCCATATATAATAGTGCGCATGTTTTAAAGATTTAAATATAGTAATCTTTGTTGTTGTGAAAATTAAGTAGGGTATTAAAGCAAGGGGATACACTTGAAACTCTTCTGTCCCTGAATGATAAAGTAATAAAGAAAGCAAAAAACACATCTTCATCAACACTTCCTAACATTTAAGATAATTATCGTTTGTTAATTGGAATATTCAATAAGTAGCCTTGAAAAATTGCGTAACGTATATTTAAAAAAAAGCCTTCTGCCTAATCCAAATGCCAATGAAATAGTTTTATGTGCAGTAGTATTACACTAAATCTGATTGCTACAGAAAAAGAGAATAATTGTCAAATTATTAAAGCGTTGGCTATCGAGACTCCGGGTGCAAATCTTATGCGGTTTAGAAATATAAAACCCCAGGCAAAAATTCTAATAGTCAAAGACATCTCGAGTCAAAAAAAAAAAATTCGTCTTAGATTTACTGTTAATAATTTAATCGAGCTTTCGATGCAATATCATACATCATCATCAG